>JAUMHM010000086.1:14560785-14581252 GCA_032362435.1 Melikaiella ostensackeni
TTATCAATTTCGTTCAAGCCAAATCGGTTAAAAATTAATCTGATTCAATCCAAACTTCCAATCCGAATCAACCTAGACCACATTTTCAGTTTGAATCAATACGAACTCGGATTGACCTAAACCGATTTTCAATCCGAATGAATCCGATTCAATCCGAACTCGGATTCATTTGGATTGAAAATTCAGTATATATCAATCCAAATTTGGATTGATTCGGATTGAAAAATTGGTTCGGGTTGATTAGGATTGGAAGTTCGGATTGAACCGGATTGAGTCGGATTAATGTTTAATCGATTTGGATCGAACGATGTAGAGAACTTTTTTCGGATTGGTTCAGATTGATTCAGATTGGTTCGGATATAGATTTCGGAATAATTCGGAATGAATTCCTATCCGAAACTTTTGCCAGGGTAGGACAACTTTTCAGTTGTAATGCCTTTCAACTTTGGATGCTTTTTAAATTGGATGCTTCTCAAATTTCGAGTGATTTAAAAATTGGGAAGTCTTTCAAGTTAAAATCCCTTCAAAAATAAACGCTTTCAATTTTAGATTCATTCTAATTTATATGCCTTTTAATTTTGGTTACCCTTGTTTGGTTCGTTTAGATATTTCTTATGTAAAACGTAATGGATTTTAAGCTTTGTAAATTGTAAATCAAGATTTGGGTAGTATCCAAAGTATCCAAAAAAGGCATCCAAATGTGCAGACTGAGCTGGATTTTCAAATTTGAAAGCCTTCCAAGTTTATAGGTATTAAGTAAAATTTTTGCGTCCTTCAAAATTGAATTTCTTTCTCTGGATTATTATAAATGTCAATGAGTCTTAAGTTTAGTAGCTTTTTGACTTAGATGCCTTTCGAATTTGAATGTATGTTAAATTTAAAGCCTTTTCAATTTGGATGCTTTACAAATCTTAACTTCTTCCAAAATTGAATTCCTTTTAAATTTTTAATATTTTTAATTTATTTTCCTTTTAAAATTTTTTTTTTTAACTGTCTATGTTTGAATGACTTGAAAATTTGGTTCTTTTAAAAATTGTACATAATATATTTATGCTTCCTTTTTCGTATTGTTCTTTAATTATTGTTCTGATTTAAAATTTGGATTGCCCGCTTATCTGGTTACCTTAAACATTTATACGAGTAAGCTTTTCAGTTTTGGATTCCTTTGTTATGCTTTTGAGGATCAAGAGCTTTGACCATGGATTTTTATTCAATTAAGAGACTTTTGAATATTGAAATTCTTAAATTTTTCGATGCTTCCAAAGTTGGATGTTTTATTAAATGTGTCTACTTTAAAAAAACTAGCATCCAATTGGGCTAATAATTTTGTTGTTGTTTAATTTTTCAAATAAATTTTAAATAAAAGAATAGAAATTTCGAATAAAATTTAAAAACTCAGCCTCGATTATTTCACGAATTCCTTCAACTCAACGTCTCCCGCAATTTTTCAAGACCTTTTCCAAACCGATTTTCAGTAGAAAAGTCTAGCATTAGTAAGACATTGTAGATTCCACTCTCCTGCCTGACACTTTATGTTCTGTAACTACTTACGAGGGAGAAAATTCTTTTTTCTCTTTTTCAAACTTTATTTTAGTGTAAATTCTTTCCTTCAGAATCAGATTATAAAGTCTTGGAACTAAACATCAAAAATGTTAAAATTCTTAAAAATTGAAGTTTTCAAATAGAAGTTTAAAATATGCTACAAATTTTTGTCCTTTAAGTTTCATACCTATTCAAAGTTTGGGGCTTAAAATTTAAAGTCCTTAGAATTTTGACTGTTGTTGATAAAAACAATCAGTCGATTTCTGAAAACAATCTATTTTTATATTATTTTATTTTTACAATAATAATCACCACGAGCATTAACCAAAAATGTCATCATCCTCATCGAAGCATTAATTACATGATTTTTATTTAGCAATTACAAATTTTTAACCTCACACATTTTAAAACTTACGAAACGTAATATATGTTTTCTCCTCACACTGCTTTCTTAAAATTCGCAAAGTGAAATTAATGCTACCATATCAAATTAAAAAGCAATATTTTATTCAAGCTCACTCATTTAAATTATTAAACAATTTTTTATCCATATTTTTATCCTATTAAAATGGGTTTCGACTCTGCCATCTCTCATATTGAATAAAACAAGTTTTAAATATATTTCCTTTGCCAATTACCGTGGACTTATAAATGAATTAATTTGTTCGCCAATTAAATTTGCAACCAACGACCCGCTATTTATTAATTACCCAGTATTGATTATTTCTCGCTTGAATAAATTTCTCTCTATAATTTGCTTCTTCTCATAATTATATTGCAAGTTTGTTCATCATTTTAACGACAGAATTTCCTTCTCTAGGAAAAAGTGATTTCGCTTCGCTTACCAACTCAAGTTTTAAACTAGAAAAATATTGCTAACCTAATTTTTGAAAATTCTACCTGGTTCTGAGAAATTTGAATTTTACCGATAGTTTCTAAAAGCTTTTATTTTTATAGAATTAATTGCTTTTTCCTCTACTGCTTTGCATGGCTGCTTATCTATTTGTGATGCTTATTCTTTTCTAAAATTCTGTTTTTAGCAGTAATTTTTTTAATAAGAGCCGGCCTACTACTTGAATTAAAATTAAATTTTGAGAATTTAAAGGTACTAGAAATTATATTTCTCACATTCAAAGACAATCGATTTTTTAAAATATTTTTTATATTTATTTTTTATAGTGCATTTGGAGAGCCCGTATTATTTGAATTGCTCAAATTTGAGTGCTGTTAAGTCTAATATTTATTAAATCATCGATTTCCAAATTTCGCATTCAGATCTTTAGTTTAAAAAATGTTGAAGTAAGCTGGCTCTTTTTTTATTAAAAGATAATGATGAATGAAACAAATTTAATTAATTTTTTTTCGCAGACGATACTTGTCGATCCGATGAGTTTACTTGTGCAAATAAACATTGCATCCATAGACGTTGGGTTTGTGATAACGACGATGATTGTGGAGATGGAAGTGATGAAAAAGATTGTGGAACAATTGCTTGTCGCGATGGCATGGATTTCCCTTGTTCTCCAAACTACTGTATCACTTCCAAATGGCGATGCGATGGAGATTTTGATTGCCCAGATCATTCTGACGAAATGGGGTGTAAAAATCTACCAGATGGAAAAAATAGTCACTGTGCAGAACACGAGTTCGACTGTGGAGATCGGATTACTTGCATCCACCAAAGTTGGGTTTGTGATGGGGACAAGGATTGTTCAAATGGAGCTGACGAATCTTTGGAAAGGTGTCACAACATTTCCTGCAGGGCTGATCAATTCCAGTGTGGAGATCGATCCTGTATATCAGGTTTGTGATCATTATTAGGGTAGTTTCTGAACTGGGAAACCGGGAGATGACCGGAAATTTTTTAGCGGGTCAAAATCCTGCGCTAAGTCTGCGCCAAGTCTGCGCAAATAAATTTGTTGTTACTAATCGTTCTAAGATGTTTGAAACTGGTTTCGATAGACTCAGGGGTGAACAATTAGGTCGACACATTAAGATTGAGTGACCCAATTTATCTCCAAGGACTTCCGGCTAAATAGACGCAAAATGTTCCGTTAACGAAAAAAAAATAAATCGTCAAAATTGCCCTAATAGATTGTAGAAATTCGTAAATATTCGGAAAGGATATTTGTTTGTTTTTTTTGCACAGGGAATTTTCTTCATCTACAATTTTTAAAATTTCTTGATATGTTATTTGAGGAGTCAAAAGACATATTTTGAAACTTTTCCGAATCCTCACAATCTATTGGGGCAATTTTGACGATTTATTTTTCGTTAAGGGTGTTTGTTTTTTTGCGCAGGGATGTTTCCTTATCTAAAATTTTTTTTATTCTTTTATATGTTTTTTGGGAGAGTCAAAAGACGCATTTTGAGACTTTTTCGAATTTCCACAATCCAATAGGGCAATTTTGACTGTTTTTTTTTTCGTTAACGGTGTTTGGTTTTTTTGCGCAGGGAAGTTTCCTCATCTACAATTTTTGAAATGTTTTGATATGTTATTTGGGAAGTCAAAAGACATATTTTGAGACCTTTCCAAATCTTCACAATCTATTGGGGCAATTTTGACGATTCATTTTTCGCTAAGGGAGCTTGTTTTTTTGCGCAGGGATGTTTCCTCATCTACAATTTTTTTAATTCTTTTATATATGTTTTTTGGGGAGTCAAAATACGCATTTTTAAACTTTACTGAATTGCCACAATCCATTAGGGCAATTTTGATAATTTTTTTTCGTTAAGGGTGTTTGTTTTTTTTTTGTGCAGAGAAGTTTCCTCATCTACAATTTTTGAAAAATTTTTATATGTTTTTTGGGGGTAGTTTAGGTCAATAAATCTTGATGTGTTGACCTAATTGTTCACCCCTGAGTCTATTGAAACCAGTTTCGAACATCCTAGAGCGATTAGTGATGCAGACTTGGCGCGGACTTAGCGCAGGACTTCAACCAGTTAAATTTTTCGACTGGGAACAACCGGGAAATGACAGTGAATTTATTTTTCATCAGGAAGTTCTGTATTTTTTCGTAGAAAAAGCTTTCTAATCACTTCGAGTATGCATTTTAAGAATTTTCGTTTTTCAGTCTTCATTTCTAATCGTTTATTTCGAAATTAAACCATATTTAAATACAGTTCTCAATTCTTGACACAATTAAAAAGGTAAAGTGTTTGAAATTCAACAATATTGGTAGTAAAGCATTTCAAGTCGATTGACTTTAAATATAAATTAATTAATGATTCTACAAATTTAACTATAATACTTAAAATTTGATAATAATTGATTGTGGAAAACAGTAAGAATGAACAATTTTAAGACTGTTCAATATTAAACTATTTTTGAAATGAAAAGTTCCAAATTGTACTGTTTCGAATTGAAAACCCTAATAATTAATCAACTGCATATTTTGGATTACCGCTTTATGAATTGTTTTCAATTTTCATATAATTTCAAATAATTTTAAATTCATAGATTCATAATTAGACGTCATTAATGAATTAAAAATGTTTAAAATTGAACTCTTTCTAACTGGAGACTTCAAGAAATTAATCTTCTAAAATTCAGCAATATTTGAAGTCTTTAAAATTGAATAATTTCAAATTGAAAGCTTACATACAGGTAGTTCAATGATTTATTTGATAATTGCAAATCGTTAAAATTTTCGAGTGCTAAATTTTTTATTTTGAACCTTGAAATTTCAATTGTTCCATTTTGTAAAGTTTTCGTTTATAACTGAAATTGTTGAATTTTGAAAAGTATAAATCATAATTTGACAATTATTGATTTTAAACAATTTAAAGTAAAATACATCATCTGTGAAGGATTCCAGTATAAGAAACGTTTTAATTTAATAATGCTAATTTGAAAATTGTTCAGTTTTAAACGAAGTTTAGAATTGTTCAATTTGGAAAGTTCCCAATATTTAAAATGTCATTTTGAAGGATTACAATGTTAAATTCTTTAGTATTTATTGAGTTAGAAAGGAGGAAATTTTGGTTTTTCATTTTTTTCTGAATTGAAACAAGGAATTTTCTATTTTCATTTTTTTCCGAATTGGAAGGGGGACATTATTTTTAACATTTTTACTGAGCTGGAAGGGAAGAAATTTCAATTTTAAATTTTTTTCCTAAATTGGAAGAGGAAATTTTTTATTTTTCACATTTTTATTGAGTTGACGGAGGACAAGTTCTGTTTTTTTTTTTAACTTTTTCCTTAAGATGAAAGGAGGTATTTTTTATGAACTGGAAGAGGACAATTTTTTATTTTTAACATTTTTATTGAGTTGGAATAGGGGAATTTTTGGTCTTTAGTTTTTTTCTAAATTGGAAGAAGGATTTTATTTTTATTTTTAATGTTTCAAGTTCAGAAAAGTTCAATTTCGACTGATTTAATTTGTAGTTTTGTTTTGATTGTTTCAAATTGGAAAAGAGGAAATTTTGGTCTTTAATTTTTTTTCTGAATTGGAAGAAGGAATTTTTTTATTTTAAATGTTTCGAGTTCAGAAAAATTCAACTTCGACAGATTTAATTTGCAGTTTCGTGTTGATTACCTCAAATTCAACAATTTTTAGCTTTAAAAGATTGATTTTTTAAATTTTAATGACCGGTATAAATTTTTTTCAACCGGGAAAAAGCCGGGAATTTTTTCCTTGCATTTTAGCAACCACCCTAATTATCCTTATAATATATTAATTAAGTTTGAATCTGAAATCTTTGATTTTTAGGGGAAATTTAAAATTAAATTCCTTTCAAATTTTGTTTTATTTGAATTTAGGAGCCTCCCCTTTTGTAAAATTTGAATAAATTCCAAACTTGAAGTAGTGTTTGCCTTTTTAATGCCTCATAATGTAGGATTAAACTTGCAGGCTTTAAATTTGAGTCTCTTTTAAATTTTTAATCCTTCAAAACTTAATAGCATTAAAATATTAGACTCCGAAATTTAAACCCTTTTAAACTTTCAAATTCTGACGTTAATGTCAATTACCGTCAAAGATGCTCCAATTTTCAGAGTACCTTGATCTTATTCAAGTCAAGAAATTCCCCATCAGCAAAAAATCATAATTCCAGAAAGAAACCATATTTTTCCGATATTGATGGACGTCTCGTTGTATTTTTCATTAGACTTTTCATCCCCATTAAAGTATCCCACAAAGTTCGACTCTGTCACAGAAAAAGGTCTACTTTCAACTGATCCAGTTTGAGCTAAAGAAGACAAAATGAAAAGTCGTATTTTTTAGATATAAATCTCTCGAAACTCTAATATTCTAGTACTTATCAGATCGGTCAGTTAATCTCTAACCAATATATCGATATTCGTTATTGGTAAAAAAAAGAATAAATCTCGTTAGGAATGACTCAAGATAAATCCATTATTGGAGTTATAAATTTTAATGGACCTGAAAAACAGAAAAGACTCGATACCGTAGAACGTTGATTCAGCAATTTGCTGATTCAAGTAGACTCTAAGAACTCTCCAGTCGAGCTGACTAAATGCGCCAGCAATGCCTCCGATCTCAATTTCAAATTGTTTCCGGGTCTTTAAGTCTGGGAGAGAAATTTTTCTCTTCAAATTGTTTCTTTAAAAATTAAAAGAATTTTACATTTTTCACAATATGGATTCACTTAAGTAATAGAGTTCGCTTAGAATAAGCGGATGACCAAAATCGCTGTTAAAAGATTAAAAATTCGAAAGGCATTCAAATTTGAAAGCCTACAAGTTCATTCGAAAAGTAACGGCCATTTAAATTTCGGAGTTATTCAAATTGAAATGGCATACAAAGAAAGTAATCCTAATTCAATAAGAGATGTCAAATTTGCAAATAATCCAAACTGAAACATTTTCAATTTGAGAATGTAAATTTAAAATTCGTCCAAGATATGAAAGCTTTCAAATTTTGAAGTCATGCAAATTCAAATAGCATCTAATTTTGAAGGGAGTCCAAATATGAAGACATTTAAATATGAAAAGCTCTCAAAATTGAAAGATAAACAAGTGTATAATAATAGAAGGGCTCGGACTCACGCCACTATTAAAAAAATGACACTATTTCTTCACTTTCTCTTTAAAAATATTTTCTGACTTCTTCGCTGATTGCCTAAAATAACATGTCTAGGTACCATCTCAAATACATAAGTATATACCGGAAAATAGTGCCAAAGGCAAGTATATAGAAAAAGTAATTTGAAATAATATACATTTATCTATTCTTTATCATTTTCCATCTTAGGCCTCAGATTGTACATTTTCGACTTTTTGAAGAAAAATCTTTTAAAATTCTATCATTTGTGTACCTCCATTAGAGTGGTCTAAAAATCAAGTTTGAAAAGTGCAATGGGCCTGTGGAAATTCTTGTTCCTTTTTGAAAATAAGAAACCCCATAAAAAATTTAATCCAACGGATGAAATCTAGCACTCTCTCATCGAGGTCAAAGGTTAAAATCTAAATATCTTCGTTGCTTTCGTGGTCACAAAAAAATGTTTATGACAATATTTAGCCTAATTTTTTATGACAAATTTGATGGTGCTGTGTAATTTTATAGAAAAAATTTTTAGATGCATTTTTTTACATAATTTAATTTTTCTTCTAATAATTATGACTTTTAGTGTACCTAGATTTGTAGATATTTTCGACATTATTCATTGGTACCATATAAAATGTTTTCATGTTTATTTCGTACTCTTTCACTTATCTTTAAATACAAATAACAATAATAATTAAAATAATTTTAAAAAACAATTTATAGGGTACCAATGAATTCGTATCGAAAGTATTTACAAGTCTGGGTACACTAAAGGTCTCAATTGTTGGAAGAAAATGTAAATTATGTGAAAATTGTATCTATAATTTTTTTCTATAAAATTATTCATCACTATCAAATTTGTCTTGAAAAATTAGGCTTATATTGTCGTAACCATTTTTTTCCTCTGAAAAATGAAAATTCACGTTTTTTTAAAAAACACGAAGATATATAGAATTTAACCTTTGATCCCGATGAGAGAGTGCAAAATTTCAATCGATTGGATTAAACTTTTTTAGGGATTTTTTTTTTTAAAGAACAAGAACTTCCATAGGGTCATTGCACTTCCCAAACTTGGCGATTCTTGGACCACCCTAACGTTATTAAAACAGCTCACTTTGTCGATTGTCAATAAGGATCAACTTCAAACTTGATTCTTTCAGTAGGCTGTTTCAATATGGACGTACATATTTTCATTTGTAACACTTATTGGTTGAATATTTTAAAATCGAAAACATCCAAAATAGAATAATTTCAAATTCGTATACTAAAAAATGAACCAATTCATATTTCAATCGTACTATTTCAAAGTATAATTTCCAATGAAAGAGTTTTTAAATCAGCAATTTGATTTAATCACATTCAAGAGTAAAAATATCAAATTGTTGTTAAGTTTAAATTCTTAGAAAGAAATATTTTAGACGTGGAACATTCCTTTCATTGAAGAATAATTAAAATATGGGCGTCCGTAAAATTTAAAGTTAATTTATTTTTAAATAATGCAAAGTTCCTATGTAGAAATTCCTGGGATATAAAATTTCTTTATAATTAAATTTTTCATGCTTGGAGGAAATTTATTAATTTTATTGGAATTAGTCAAGTGGGAATTAATTTTCAAAGATTTTTTTTTATCTTCGCCAATATTTTTAATCAGAGTTTAATTCATTTCATTTTATGCGATTATTCTTCATTAATGATATTCTTCTCTTCTCCTAAATTCTCTAAAAGTCTCTAAATTTTTCTGGAATGGAACTGTCAGCGTAAGGTTTAGAATTATTTTTGAATTTACCTTTGAAAGAACCTGGAGTTTGGATATCAAAATTCTGTAGCAATCCTGCTATAAGAAATTTAATTACAAAGTTTTATTAAAAAATTTTATCAAGTGATAATAAAATATCAAAATAGCACTTCTATAGATTATGTTTAGAATTTACATACTAAAATCTTTTAGAAATTCAAAATACCTCCATAGAATGCAAAATTACCAATATAATATGAAATTTCTTGTAAATACTGTAATAATACTGTAATAATACTGTAATAGTAAACTGTTGTATGCCTTATAACTGCAAACAAAAATTAATGGGTTTAACAATTAATTTCATTTGTGCAAATATAATTTAAAAATTCATAGGATTTTATGTTGGAAACAAGAAAATTAAGTTACTACATATTGTTTACTATTTGATGTATTTTTCTATACGCATAGCGTGTGATCTAATTTTCTTCGTTAAAAAAATATATTACTAATTGGAGTTCTTTCTCTGAAACTTTTTTTCTGCATTCCTAAAGAAATAAGTGTTTCGAAATTTCGTGTGACTTATGTCACTTATGTGACTTTTTTAAAAGCTTTCTAGTCGATGCAAGGCCTGGATGATATATATACATATAAATTTATTATTTAAAAAATTTCTTGCCACTTTCTTGCTGCTATTTTTCAAAATGTATGCCACTGTTGAAACTATTTTTATTTTTGAAGTAAGTCCGAATCCTGCAAGAGGCATTCAAATTTAAAAAGGCATCCAAAATTCAGTGGCCTCTAATTTTGAAAGAAAGCCGATTTTATCCTTTTAATTAATCTTATTACTTCTGTTTTTAGGTCACCTATATTGCGATGGAAGAACAGACTGCGGCGATGGAAGCGATGAGAAAAATTGTACTTCAAAGGTGAAAATATGCGATCCAGCTACTGAGTTTGAATGTAGTCCGGGATCCTGTATACCGCTTGAGAACGTTTGCAATAAGAAACCAGATTGCATTGGCTGGGAAGACGAAAGTAATGAACTTTGCGGTGTTAATGAATGCTTGAAAAATAACGGAGGCTGTTCTCAAGTCTGTGTGGATCTTCCTATTGGATACAGATGTGACTGCAATCCAGGATACAAGCTGATCGATAATCAAACTTGCGATGGTTAATATTTCAAAAATGATTATTAGATTAATAAAGTATAAAAGGAGGAGAAAATGTTTCATTATCACTCTCCGCGTTTTTAAAAATAGAATATCGCTGGAAGGCCTGAGAGATTTCATAAACGAAATTATTTTTTTTTATAGATATTGACGAGTGCCAGGAACCAGGATCTTGCTCGCAGTATTGTTTCAATGAAAAGGGGACTTTTAAATGCAGTTGTGCGGCTGGATACTTAAGAGACCCAAGAAATTTAACCCGGTGTAAAGCAGCAGAGGGTCACGCGAGTCTGCTTTTCGCGAGGCGTCATGATATTAGAAAAGTGGCTCTTGATCGTCAAGAAATGACTGCAATCGTTAATGACACCAAAATGGCAACAGCTCTTGATTTCGTTTTTCGAACAGGAATGATCTTTTGGAGTGACGTGAGTGAGAAGAAGATTTACAAGTAGGTTCACTAAAATAACTTATTTTGAATCTTGTCACCTATTTTGGAACTTTCTCATCTTTTCCAATTAATTTGTAAATTTTTGACTTCTTTTTCAATTGACAAAGAAAAATTATATTTACAATTTTAAATTACATAACCGAGACCAAATCCATTTTAAGTCAGACCACGGTTCATGCTAATGTTGCAGAATCGGTCGCCGAAGAAATATTTAGTTTTTAAAAGGAAACGTGACGACACAAATTTTATTCCTTTGATACAATTTTTTTTTACAAAGTTTCGAATATTTAAATTTCATAAAGCCGATGACGCAGACTACCAATAAGAATTGTTGATCTTCAAAATGTGATATTATTTAAACTAATACAGGTATTTAATTCTTTCGCCTTGAATCTGATAGAATTTTTAGTTTTATTTCGAAATCCATGGGAAAATTCTAAAAAAACTTCAAAATTAATAAAATGGTGTCGGTTTATCTGAAAATGTTGTAAGACAATATGCTCAAAAATTTTCTCTCTTAAGAAGTTCTAAAAATAAGTCTCTTGACACTTTTTTTGCACGCGTTCAATGGGATTCAACGAAATTTAACAAAATTCTAGCGAATTTATTGGAGCTCAGATGGATTCACGAAAATTCTGAGTAATTTAAGAGAATTTATGGAATTCAGGGGAATTCATGGGAATTCAAACGAAATCAAGCTAGTTCCAGAGAGTTTATGCGAATTTAAGGGAACTCGACAGAATTAGAGAGAATTCAATAAAATTTAAGAGAATTCGAAAGACTTTAAGCGAATTCGAGGGACTTCAGGCGAATTCGATGAAAATCAAGTAAATTCGAAGGAATTTAAGTAGATTTCAAAGATAATTCACATTCAAAGAAATCCCAATGAATTTAACAGAATTCGAGTACAAACAATTATTCGACTTGAATAAGCATAAATCGAAATCATGCATCGCTTGTCGTCAAAAAAATTTTCGACCTTCCTTCATACAGCGATATGTAATTTTCCGAAAAAAAAACTTTGACTCAAAACCCTGACGTGTATGCAAAAAATGGAGGTCGGATTCGAATTCAGCATAAAAAACTACTTCGGAAATGACACATACCATTTCATGAACGTATAGGTCGTATTTTGTTGTACAGTGTTATTGCGAAAAGAAAATACAGAAAACAATTCTATCATTCTTAAAAATTTGGTAAAAAGCGATAAAAAAAAATTTCAATAAATAATTTTTGTATGTTTCAAATTTTTTCATGAAAAATATTCTTTTTTCTCTTCAACAATATAATCAATATTGCGATTCTTGAAAGTATAATTAAATACATTTTTTCCAAAACCTGATTTCCCGCACGAGAACAAACTTAATCATCTTTTTAATGATCAATTTTTTCAGAGCACCAATTGACGAAGGAAACGAAAGAACAGCAGTGATCGATAAGGACATGACGACTTCCGACGGTCTCGCTGTAGACTGGATTTACAATCACATTTACTGGACCGACGCCGAGAAAAACACGATCGAATTAGCCAACTTCGAAGGCAACATGAGGAAAACTTTGATCACGGATCGTGTGCAAGAACCAAGAGCGATTGCTTTGAATCCATTGGAGGGCTGGATGTTTTGGACTGATTGGGGCGACGAAGCCCGAATTGAGAGAGCTGGTATGGATGGATCACACCGATCAGTAATTGTTGGAACTGAAGTAAAATGGCCAAATGGTTTAACTCTTGACCTAATTGGAAAGAAAGTTTACTGGGTTGATGCTAAATTGAATATCATCGCTTCCTGCAATTATGATGGGTCGGGAAGAAGGACGATTTTATATTCTCCTGATACTCTACGGCATCCCTTTAGCATTACAACCTTTGAAGATTATGTTTACTGGACCGACTGGGACAAGGAAACGATTTTCAAAGCGAATAAATTCACTGGAAAAGACGTGCAAGCAATAACGTCGTTGAGATCTCAACAACATCCGATGGTAGTTCATGTTTATCATCCTTATCGTCAACCTGATGGAATTAATCAGTGCCAAGCTGTGAATGGTCATTGCAGTCATTTGTGTTTGCCTGCCCCTAAAATTAATTCGAGGTCGCCACTTCTCAGCTGCGCTTGTCCAGATGGTCTCAGGTTATTGTCAGATGGACTGATGTGTGTCGAGAACGGTAAGATTTGTTTTTGGATTTTTTGAATGCTCGTGACTATCGTGATCGGGCGCATTTTATAGTTTGTACTGCACAGAGTCGGAGGAATGACAATTTAATATTTGGTACTGCATGATTATTTCCAAATGTAGTTACACATTCAAGCGAGGGGTACTAAATTTTAATATCTGGACTAAAAATCAGAATTTTGAATTGTAATTTAAAATTGTAAACATTGTTGCCTTTCGGATAGTTAAGCATTTTATAAGAAAAGTTGAAAAACAAACAAATTAAAACACCCGAAATGTTATTATTCCAAACTAGTATTCGATGTCTACATTCTTGAAAGCTTAGAAGACAAAATATAAACTACAATCAAGATTATACATTTCATTATTTCAAATTTTTTGAACCTCTTAGCTATAAATGTTGACGTCGTGATCGCTTCATTTCTAAAATGTTTTTAAAAGCTTTCAATTCAAAAGTGTTTCATTTTAAATGCTTTTTAATTGTTCCAATTCAAATGATTTCAGCTTTTAATTATTTATTTTCCAATGGTCTGTAAATTTTTGTTCAATGTTGAAGGATCAAAATTTAAAATTGAGAAATCGGTCTTGCACATCGGTGAAATTAAAAATTATGTACTTTTTGCAGCATCTTTTTGTTGCTAAAAGTTTTTCGCTGGTATTGTGATATTTTTGGTTTTCAATCAGGGTGGACATTCAAATTTGAAAAATTCTTTCAAAGGCCTTCAGTTTAAAATTGTTTATTTTTGACCGCTTTAATTTGAAATTATTGAGAAATATTTAGGAAATAATCAGGATTTTTTCATTATTTCATTTCATTCATTTTTTCTTTTTTTTTTTAAATAAAATAATTGAATTTCGAGTCTTCTATAAATTGAGTTTGGAAAGCTCTTCAAATTTAAACCTTAAAAATGTGAAATTCCAATCTTTATAGGTAGTTGTTTCGATCTCGATTTTGCGCGACGTATTTTTCTGATTTGCATATTTTTTCTTTGAATTTGCTATTATTTTTTTTTTTTTGCATCACTCGCTTATCGATGTTTTGATATTTATTATTTTTATTTGCATCGATGTTGCATGAAAATGGGGTATTCCAGTAACAACAACAGTAGCACCTACGACAAAAGAGATAATCAAGCCATTCAAGAAGCTTGAGCCTCTCAACGTTACCGCGAGTACCAGTAAGTAGTACATTGGTTTCATTTTAAGGACGATTTTCTAAATGAAATTGAAGTTTTCAAAGTAAAGGTATTAAAAGTAAAAGTAAATTATTTTTGTATGCTTTTAATAACTTATTTATAAAAATGTGAAGCAAGATTGAAGAAAAAGTCCATAACTTTTCAAACTTCAATTTCATATTCTCAAGTTGGTTCATTTTTAATTTATTTATCTTACTTTGAATATAAAGTTCACATTGGTTCACATATTTAGCATGGCATTCTGCTAAAAAAAAATTAAATATATAATATCTTCGTATCATTTCCTTAATTATTAAGGATTTTTGCACGAAATGGATTAATATTGTCGATATGCATTCATTGCATGGGTCTTTCAAGTATGTTTAGATTCCCAATTTTATTCTATTAACCACGGATTTTCCTCATTCATGTGCATTCAAGAAGGGATTAATTTTAACATTACATGGGCATTTAATTTTAATTTTCCAGTTAAAATTGTATAGCCCTAATTCTGAAAATACTTTGAATCTAAAGGTTCCAGCCTTTTAATTTCTGATCAATTTCAAAAACTGTATTTTCAAAAAAGAAATGGAAAGTTTCTCTTTTTGAAAACATTAATAGTTTTTAAAAATTGGAACAAAATAGAAAATAGACTGTGAGAATAGTGTTAAAAATTCAGATTCGACGAGGCTTTTTGTGTTGCAAAATTGTGTATGATGAAAGTTTTTGTTATTTAAAAAATAGTAGAAATAGAAAGTTTCTTTGAGGCAAATCGACTTTTCGAATAATTAAATCTGTATTCGATTTTTTTCTCAGGTCCGGTGAGTCCATCTGATCCTGATGGGAGTAGCAGCTCAACAAAGGAACCTACTGATCGTGGTCTAGTCGCTGGAATTGTGATAGGTGTAGTTTCTCTGGGTCTTCTGCTTCTGGCACTCGTAGCAGTTTTGTGCTACAGGCATTATTTACATCGCAACGTCACCAGCATGAATTTCGACAATCCGGTTTACAGGAAAACCACAGAAGATCAATTCAGTCTCGAGAAAAACAGATTTCCCCTTCCTTCTGCCGGTGTTGGAGAAGAAGTAAGACAAAATTTAAAAATTAATTAAAATCTAAGTATTCAGTTAGAAACAAATATTGCGAATTTAAAGTCTCTGAAATCTCTTGAAATTTTATCATGATAATTTGAAAGCCCTTATAAATTTAAATTTATGTAAAATTGTTATGTATAAATAAAGCAGGCCTCAGATAAACTAGAAGATTTTAAAAAGTTTCATGAAATCACAAAAAAGTTGTTTGAAGTTTTCAAAGAAAGTCGCATGAAATTTTTTAAGACATTGCAAAGAAAGCCTTATCCAACACTCAAATATTAACAAATTTATTTCTTTAGGAATAAAGAGTACAAGTTTTACATAAAGATTTGCAATTCTTAATATTTTTTATTTTGAACGAAGAAACTTTGATCAAACACTGAATAAACAAATCAATAAACCAGTTCATAGAAGATGAAATTTCTATTTTTTTTTTCAGTTGTTAAGGTCTTCGATTACAATGGTATAATTATTTTCAATTTGAATTTCAGATTTAAAAGATTCAATCTGATTAAAATTGAAACTGAGTAGTAAACTACTACAACACATAAAATCGAGAATTCTGAACCTTTTTCCTTTTTTTGCACAAACTTTCAATTAATTTTCCAAGAATCGTCATAAACAAAAGTTTAAAAGATGATACAGATTTTAAGGGTTTTTTCATTGTTTGCTAATTTTGTTTGATTTGAAGAATGTCAAAGTTTTGACAGCGAAGAGATTCAATCGAGAAACTAAACGCGAAAGATAAATCAATTCTACAGTTAAAAATCAAAAACATGTTACTCCAGGCGCGGATTGGTAAGATAGGATTTCGGGAAAAATGCCGGTACCGAAGAGTTCATTACTCCTGCAATCTGGTGTGCACTCTCCGCAATCTTATACAATTTCCCGCAGTCCCATGCAATCGTTTGCAATCCAATGCAATAGTTTGCAGTCCCATTCACTCTCATGCAATCTCCTGCAATCCATTCCAAAGAATTTCAACGGAATTGAAGCGATTTTGTTACATTTAATAAAAATTTCATGAGATTTGAAATGATATCAAAGATTTATAAACTTATCAGAAGATTTTAAGGGATTCCAAAGGATTTCAACGGGTTTCAAAGCTTTTAAAAGGATTTTATTGGATTTCCATACATTTCAACTCATTTTAAAGGATTTCATCGGTTTCCAAGAGATTCAAAAATATTTCCATTTCGAAAGATTTAAAATATTTTAAGGTATTTCGAAGAATTTTGTAGGATTTCCAAAGATTTGAAGAGATTTTCAGAGAACTTCGGAAAATAAATTGAATGAAATAAAATTTCAAGGGATTTCTAGCGATTCCAAAGATATCATGGGATTCTAAGGTATTTAAAAGAATTGCACAAGATTTGAAGGATTTCATTAAATCTCCTAGGATTTTAAGGGATTTTAAAGATTTCTAGGAATTTTAACGGTATTTTTTCAGAGAACTTTAATTAATGAGTTTAATTTAATTTATATTCTGGGGATTTCGAATGATTTCTACTTATTTTAATGGTTTCTTTATGATTTCAAAAGATTTCAGGAGATTTCAACGAATTTATAGAAAACTTAAGCTAATAAATGAAATGTTATTTCAAATGATTTCTACGGATCAACAATTTCAAGGGTTATGAAGAAATTAGAAAAATTTCGAAGGACTTTAAAGATTTTAAGATATTTTAAAAGATTCCGAAGAATTTCAAGAGATTTAAAAAATGTCGAGGGATTTCAAAGAATTTTATAGAATTTCCAAATATTTTAAGAAACTTAAAAGAATTTCACAAAGATTTAAGGGATTTTATAGTAATTCCAAGTATTTCAAAGATTTTAGGGAATTTCAAGAATATCAAGGGATTTCAAAGAATTTTGTAGGATTTCCAAAGATTTTAAGCTCGATTTTAAGGGATTTCTAGAGAACTTTGGAAAAAAATTAATTAAAATGAAATTTCAAGGGATTTCTAGCGATTTCAAAGATTCCAAGGGGAAAATTTCATACTGAATCTCCAAGGATTTCAAACATTTCAACAGATTTCAAAGATTTCTAGGGATTTTAACGTTTTTTTTTAGAGAACTTCAATGAATAAGTTTAATTTAATTTATATGTAGAAACCGTGAATAGCATTTCATTCTCGCAACCGAGTTTTTTCGCGACTAGGATCAAAGATATCTAGGATCGATTAGGATCCTCATGTCAGCTCGAGACCTGTCACTACTGTCATTGTGAACTTCGTTATGCAGGCTGTCGCACGATCGGTAATTCTTCAAATTTAGTTTTTCATTAAAATTTTTGTTTTCAACCGCAAATAATTAGGACCATAAAAACGTTCCTTAGTGCCGTTTATGTCATATCCGAAAATTTCAACTCGATATCTCAATTCGTGTGGATATAAGTTGTTTGAAAAAAAAATTCTGACGTTGCACCAGTTTTAATTTCTTCAAGAAAATTTTTTTACAAATTTCCACCCAAATGATGTATACAAACGTAAATTACTGTTTCCTTTTGCCTTTGTCAAAGTTTCAGAGCGATATTTTATTTACAGAAAGAGTAAATCGTTCCAAAAATAGAGATTAGAAATCGAGCATTAATTTGGTCACGTGACGCCTGTTGGACATGCCCTTAAGCAGATTGAATTTAAGCATATTGATAATTCTTTGAATAATATAATTATTTTACTTTATTATAAGAATGAAAATTACGTATCACGCATAATAATCATTCATTGAAAAATAATAATCGCCTTCATTATCCTCGATCGATAAACGATATCGATTAATTAAATACATTTTACGTATTAAACATATTGATAATACTGCGAAGAATATTATTCATTTTACTTAATTAACACATATATTATGTATTCAATATATCTGGATCGTTACAGCAGTTATTGAAAGTAATATTAAAAATACGATAAATCGAAATAATTATAGACGATCGATGAAGTTAGAAATCTACTTTTTTAGTTCTATTAATTTTAAGCTTAAGAAAGAGGTCACCCTATGACTTACAAAATGGCAAATATCATGATAACTACCAATGGAGGTTACGTGTTTTTATATAAAGGAATATTGAAAATAACCGCAAATGTGGCTTCCAAGGTCAAACCTTGATGAAACAATAAAAATTCCACGTTTTTCCCCCTTTATTTCATTATATAATGGAAACTCACAAAAAAGCTTTGTGTAAAAGTTGTAGATCTTTTGAAAATACACCTTTCATGTAATACAGATTTTTTCTTAAACCCATTTTTTTCGAGAAAAGGAAGAAAATATTGGTTGCCGTTCCCTATGTCGCGTGGGGGGAAGTTACCCTTGTGAATGGTCAAGAAATAATTTAAGTCACACCCCTACTCCTGCACAACGTCTCATGGGGCCGGCATGGCTGCCCCGTGACTGGTCACAGAAATATTTTCGATCACAGCGCCACCCATTGTGCAGTATTTCTATGATTTTAGTATTTATCGTCCATTTTCTCGGAAACTGTCAGTCATAGAGTAAAAATGTATTAAAAGTGAAATGTCTGCTTTTAAAATATCTACAAGTTTCGTATGAAACTTTTCATAGTTTTATCGAGTTTTTTCCTCGAAAACGATATTTGCGGGTAATTTCATTGTCATTTTCGTAATCAGCGCGTCAAAATACATGAGTGTAGGGAGTTTGATATTAATTCGAGGTAAGTGCTTTTTGGAAGTTTATCTCTTGAAGAAGCAATTTTCGCAATTACTATGTGTAAATTTTACTTTGGCTTATGACTTCATTGTACACGTATTCTTAGAATAGCTATTGCAATTGTTTATTCGACTTTTTTATTATGAGCTATACGTACTGTGCTTCTTTCTCTTATCTAATTCGTGACTTAGTTTTATTATTGTACTATATTGCAGAAAGTTCTAACAAACTCTTGAAATCTTTTGCAATCTTGGAAATCTGGCGTACATTTAAAACTTGAGGAACCAGCTCACTGAATTTTTTTTATAATTATATAATTAGCTTCGGAATCTGTAGTTTTAAAATTTTAAAAAAAATAATATTTAATTTTTAATCCTTCCCAGCTAACTTTGCTGTGGTGGTTTAGGGTCGTGGATCGTTCAAAACCCTATCATAAATAGAAAGATATTCCGGATTAGATTTTATAAATAAAATTTTTCCAATTTTGAAATTAACGATTTGGAAGTTAAGAATTTAGTATCTATGAATATTTACAATGACAAATATATAAAAATTTTCTCAAAAAGTCGTCGTGTATTCGGTATCAGATATCGAAAAAATGTAGCAAAATCTCCAAAGGATACTAAAATATATATTTTTTTTTCAATTTTCAAAAACACAAACTCAAACAAAGTCATCTGAAGTAGGCTACTCGCTTTTCCGGCTGATCTCAATGATTTTTTATTTTAATAAGATAATGGAAAGACTGACCAAACAACATTTGATAATAAATTTGTAATTCTATGTTCGGATAATATTTGAATTTAATTAATATGTTTCATTTTGTATAACTTTAGTATTTCTTTAAATTACCCCTGATGAGGAATTTTAAATTGGCTTCAAAACATGTCGGTCCCGAGTAGTATGTATGAAAAAGACGGAGAAAAGAAACAGTGTGTGGTTAGTTTTGGTTGACTCTTTCTTCTTCTCTCTCTTTTTTCTCTTTTATTATATATTTATTGTACACGTGTCTCTAATGAGCCGGAAAAGCGGGTAGTCTCGAAGCCTATTTTTGATTTGTGAACTTTTTGGGTGTCCTTTCTAGTACACAAAAAAATTTTCATAAGAAAGTAGATTTCATTTTGATCTCTAACGAAATTTAAAAAAGAAAAGAAAAAAGAAAAGAAAAGAAAGAAGAGAGAAAGAAAAGAAAAGAGAGAAGAGAGAGGAAAGAAAAGAAATTTAAAAGAGAGACATTAAGCAAAGATTTGTTTCAATCTGCAGAATTGCCTATGAATACTATTATTACTGTACTACGAGGGTCACTCAACAAGTACTTAGCCTCACCGCCCGATGGCGCTGCTATTATGAAAGAACCATCGTGCAGTATATTCTTTTAGTAGCCTACTGTCAAAGTTTCAGTCAATTCCCTTCATTAGTTTTGTTTTGATAGCCTTTGGAAGCGAG
>JAUMHM010000086.1:14592764-14611729 GCA_032362435.1 Melikaiella ostensackeni
GTGAACCGTTTCGTCTTCTTGTTCACGAAACGTCGGCAAGATTCGTAGTTTTGCACATGATTGAAACCCGAAACACCTCCTTTTATTATTATTAGTATGTATTTTTTGTGAACTCTCCAACTTTTTTTTGTAACCAGTGTCAAACTGAATATCTAATCTGCGTCTGCACACGGTCTTCCTTATATAAAATCATATCAGATTCCCAGATCTCTTTCTGTTATTTTCATGACCTTACTAATAAGTATTAGACCCACTGTTTTGCCTGGGATGCTTAGTAAGTTGATAGTCCTTATAAGGACACTGTTTCCCTTTCTAGTTTTCTTAACCCACTTCCAAAATAATTTTGGGTTCCCTTCGAAGTCATAGTATTTTTGTTTCTTTTTGTTGATGCAGATAATCTCTTAACTTAACACTATATTTCATTTGTACTCCTTGTTTCTGCAAACTCTCTACTTGGACTCGCATTTGTTTCGACTTCTTAATTTTTCTTATTAATCTTTGACCGAGGATTATTTTTGAAACAGCGAGGCAATAATCTGTTCCGCATTTAGGATCTCTTATTACCCTTGTACCTTCAGCTCATCCTCTCACACAGTGCGCTTCAACTAATGATAGGTATGATGAAAATGTCAACGAAATCCTGCTACGGTACTTCATTCTTTTGCGTTTTGGGCTTTAGAAAATAAAAGCACGAAAATCGCAGCTGAACCTGATCCCGAAATATCATTAAATGAAATTTTCAATTCTTTTTTTATACTTAATAAGGTGACCATACACTTAAAATGATCATTATTCGATTTGAAATGGCACATACATACATCTCAAACCCAAGCAGAGCTTGAACATTATCCTCTGATAACGTTATTGATAGCTAAAGAATATCATAGAAAAATGTTAAAATGAGTTGAAAAACTGTCTTCTTCACGCTTTTAATGAATAGCATTTTCTGATACCTTTACATGACGTCTCACATGCCTCCACATGATGCCTTCACATGGAAAAGGCCTTTCGGTCAAACTTCTATCAAGTTTGTTTCTCTGATGCTACAGGTGATGCTTATCAAATGTTATAAGGAGACAATATTTTACGGAAAATCTTTTTTCATACATTTTGTGCGGGGTCCTTTATAGTCATACAAATAACAAAAGAGATTCCATGTGAAAGCATCAGAAAACTATCGAAACCTCCTTGACATTGTATGCTGTTTATTAAAAGAGTAAAAGGACAGTTCTTAAACACAGTTTAACATTTCACTATAATATGGCTATTTTTCAGCTAATCATAATGATATCAGTGGATAGCGTTTAAACTCTCATTATGCTTAAGACGCATGTATGTGTCGTTTTAAGTCGAATAATGTTTATTTTACTTGCAAGGTCAATTGTTCACCACACTGAAAATTTGTTTTGAAGATATTTTGGGAACATAATCAGCTGCGATTTTCATGCCTTAATTTTTTTCAGTCTAAAATGCATGCAAACGATGTACAGTAGCCAGATTTTGTTGAAAGTTTCATCATACCTAACATTGGCCGAAGTGCACTGTACTCAGTCTTCTATCTGCTACAACCAAGCCAGACATACAGTTACCTCTACTTCCTGCTTAAACCAGGCATTTAAGACAAATTAACATTTTTCTAGGTAAAAGCTGATCAATTTATCCCCGTTACTATTAATTTTTAGGTCCCCAAAATGACAGAGCATCTTTTAAGTACCCTCACTTTGAACATCAATCCAGCCATTCACATACCTCCCAGTAAAATGATTCCTTCAACGGGATCACAAGCATCTAGAATATCATTTGAAGAGTCCCAGAAAGCATATCTACATTATCACTTTCACCGTTGACTGCAGCGTAGCATACCATACCAAACAGCCTTCTAATTCCCACTCTCATTCCAAGCCATAGTAATCTTGGGGAGATCGCCTTGCCTATAACGTGTAATTCATTGTCTACTCCTGACCACAGTTCAAGCTTACTTTTTTTTTGTTGATTCACTACCTCTTGATCCTTTTTTCGGTTTTGGGTACACACAAAACATCTTGCTTCCTTTTGCACGTTACACTCTACAACTTTACTCCCTTTCTCATAATCACTTATACCTCTATCATTCCAGTTTCCAAACAATCAATCTCTATTCATCGCCTCAAGGTTTATGAAAGAAACTCTTAATCTTAAATCAAATTTAACACATTACTTTCTTAAGAAGAAGTTTTATAATTTGATTTAGAGCAAAAATTCTAACAACATCGTTACACATATCAAAAAAATTAAACAATTGTCTTCCAATAATCCAGAGGCCCTTGGATCATTATTTGTAATAACACTCAGATCTCTGAACACGTTGAATATATACTAAGGTTAGGCGATAAATTAAGCTCTTAGTTTTTGAATGCAAAAAACCAACATATCTTTGAAGCTGTTAAATATGTGGAGACTAGCACTGACAAGATTGCTGAAAAATCACAAGCTGAATCAAGGCTGAGAATTCTCTCCTTATCTGACCATTACATCAAAAAAAACTAACTTTAATTCAGATAGCGATAGATTTCTTGCTAAAAGCATAACAAAAACTGAAACATTTCTCAAAGAATATCAAGACTTTTTCATCACACGAGCAGACAAAGGCAATCTCACAGTAGGTAGTCCTTAACAAATCAGAATATACTAATAGAAATGGAATTAATGTTATATGATTCTTCCATATATGAGAAAGTTGATATCAGCCCTCTCAATTCTATGAAAAGAAAGACCTCTGATAAACTGAACAACTGGAGATTAAAATACTTTCCAGGTATTAATATCAAGAGAAAGGATCTTATTACTGAAGATGCAAATACGGCTAGAACTTATGGCTTCCCAAAAATACATAAAAACAACTACCCTTTGAGACCCGTTATTAGTACGATTAACTCTCCTACATACAACAAGGCAAAAACGTTTAACAACATCTTGAACTCTGCTTTTCCTAAACCTAGATCTTTAAGTAAGAACGCTATTGAGCTAAAAGCAAAACCTTATAGAATTATAATTCCTCCTAGTCCCATAATGAACTCAATAAATGTTGCCCCTCTCTTCACTAACGTTCCTTCATATCCCGATCTTAATAGTATTGAAAAAAGATGGTCCTATATTAAGAAAGTAACCGCATTACCATCAGACAAGTTTAAAGTGGTAATCAAATTCCTAATAATTAACACATACGAGTATCTCTATGTGGCAAGAATTTCGAGGTGGCAAGTAATTCTTAGATTCTACGTCCGGGAAACAACAATGGTCCTATTGAATGGTAATAGTCGTAACCAAGAGGTTCTTCCTTTCTTATTAACATAGTTTCCATTCAATAAAACATATACAGACAGATTTTTGGAACCCTATGGGCTTGCCTATTTCGAATAAATTATCTGACATTGTTATGCAGGACCTTGAAGCTAAAATTTTAGATAAACTTGATTTCCAAATAATAGCTTACTTTAGATACGTTGATGACACCATTTTGTTTATCCGCGAATATCAGATTGATAAAACAATTACTATTCTCAACTCATTCCATGATAGATTACAATTCCCACACGAATTCAAAAACGATAATACTATTAGGAATGATATCTTTATTAGGATGATATCATCTTTAGGAATGATAATTTCTCCATCTCACCTAACTGGTATCGAAAATCGACCTACGCGTGTCGATCACTAAACTTTCTTTCTAAACATCCTGTTTAACACATAATTGCGATTATTAAAAACTGAACCGATTTTACAATTCTCTTGTCTTATAAAAAAATCTATAACGATAATTCAATATCTGTAAAACATTATCTTTTCTTGAAAAACTATCCACAGCATATGATTGATAAACAGATTGATATTAGAATTAAAGAACTTAACAGAAACATGAATCCCAATTTCGATAACAAGGAGAAGAAAGATATTGACGCTAGTAGTATGATTACCATTCCATACTATGATAAGTTTTCAGAGAATATAAGAAGACGTTTAAAATATTATATCATTAGTGCCATCTTCAGTATGAACTTGAAACTTGATAAGACCATCAAACTAGGTAAAGGCCGTATGGAAATTAAAAAGAAAACAATTAGTTTAGCGCTTTGCATGTTTTGTGGGAAATATTATATACGACAAACAAAAAGACCTCTACACATTACACGTGATGAACACATGAATAGTTTCAGATTAAACTATGATAACTATCTTGACAAAATTACGAATCTTCATCATTTCAAGGAATCATGCGATTCTATTCTTTAAGTTTTTCGGTTATCGAGTATCGTCGTCTAATTTGCCCTCTTAGGAGCACAGAATTACAGGAAAATCTCGAAGTTCACTTTGGCCCTGATACAGAAGCGGGTAACGAAAGTATATAAAGTAACGAAAGTCAAGGTTAGCATTAAGAAAAGTTCGTATACCAGCAAGGCGATATAAACTGACATGGATTTCTCACTAAAAGTTCAACACTGATCGCCTAAACACCTGAGCCAAAATTTATAGAAAACGCGTTGGGTGAACCACATTACCGTGTAATGTGCCCCACATTCATTCTTTCCGCTTTGTGTACTGCATAATAAAAACGCGTTCAAAGACGACGATATGCCATGAAAGCATATCGCAGCATATACTTTGAAATCAAAAATCTTGATACGATCTGTTGGAGCATCATTCCGTTTTTTAACTTGTACTCGATATGGAGATTTTTCTTAGAAAATCTTTTTTTTCTGGTAATCTCAAAGTATGACTTTTGAAAATTCGAAAGTTCATCAAAGCATCAAGAACAGTTGACAACTGCATGTACTACTATCCCTAGCGGAAAAATTTCATGCAATTCTAATGTCGGATCCGACCCAGATCTGGCGCTGATTAGCATTCCATAATATATTTTTAAGAATCTAGCCTTTGACTTCCCAAAAGGGTTGATAGTGTTGAAAGTCAAAACAAATGATAGAGGTAATCAAGGATGTTGAAGCAAATATATATAAAATTTCGATATTAGATCAGCAGGATTTCCGAAACAAGGTTTTATATTTGTCTAAATGCGTAATAAGTGAAAAAAGAAAGGGCTTCTGGGAAAGGATATAAGATGGAAAGATATTGATACTCAAGATTCGGTTTTTGCAGATGTTATGGAGTGAGAAAGATTTATAAGAAAAACTATATTTAGACATTAGTTATTTCAACTATATAAACACTTCTACTAAATTTGCTGAACAAAATTGCAATTTGATTGGAGCAGGGAATTTCGCGGAAATAAAAAAAAAATTAATTATCTAGCCCCAACAGGTCATAAGTTATGACCTCCCGAAGTTGATCAATTTTCACCTTTTTTTCAGGGCAGATTAATCGTGTTTAGTTTTTTCGGAATAACTCGTTTCTGGATAAAACTACACTGATGACGTTGGAGGCAACGTTGTAGAGCAGAAAATTTTACGTGAATTTGAAAAAAAGTAATCATCTAGCCTCCATAGATCACGAGTTACAACCATGAAACTTTGACCATTTTCATTCGGAAGAATCTGTCTGTACTGAAAAAATTTACTTGCGACTGTATTTAAGCATTTTGGTGACATATAAGCACCTTAAAGTTTTAAGACATATACATTTTTTTAATTTTGCGTTGAAATCAATCAATTTTTCAGCAACTATTTAAATAATATTCCTTACACAATCTATTCTGTGCACATTTGATGTATTCATTTTGTGAAACTTACCTCTAGTATATCTACTGTCAACAGCGAATGGAGAAAAAATATTAAATTAACTGATTTTACATTGATTATTCATTACTTGCAAGTTATGTTATTGAAGGGATTAATTTTACAGCGCTTTATTATTTTATGCTTGAAACGTGAAAAATTTATAAACTATTTAGCAAGGATGAAACACTTAGTGTCAAATTATAAACTATTCGACAAGGACGAAACACTTATCGTCAAATGTTGATAATGAAGGAATGAATGAGCAAATAACATTTTCTATAGAGCTTAATTTCTCTCTTTTTTCCGGTACGGTAAGCACAGTCCATACAGAATAGTTTTCATTTTAATTTTCAAGAATTTTGTAGTTCAATTTGAATGTTGAACGTAAAAGAAGAATTAAAATTTTGATTCATTCTGAATTTAATTTCTTTAATTTTAACCTTGACCAGTTTTGACAAATTTTGATGGTGTATAAAAATTAACACAATTCTTAAAGATTACCACACACAAATTCTTTATTATCCCAAGCAGATACAGAATGAGGATGTTCAAAAAATCAGCCATCTGAGGGTAGCCAGTGCAGGCGATTGAGACGGTCTGCAAATAATCAGTCCTCCTGAAGTTCGTGCTGATTTTTCTTATTTATCAGATTTCTCGTGGACGAGCACACGACGATCCGGGCGCCAAGCATCATTCTCACGTACAGCATAAGGAGCTCCACGGCGTATCACGTTATCACCATTATCAGGACCAAGTGCCTCTGATCCAGTAAGAAAAATATAATGATTAATTAATTTAAAGATTAAGAAAAATCATTAACTTGAAACTACTGATTGAATGCCTTTCAAATCAAGCAGATTCTGCACTTCAAGTCTCAGAATCTCTCAGCGACGCAATATATTGTTTTTTAGAGAAAATTAGACAACACGTTTTTTTTCGATTTGATGAAACAATTCCACGAAGCTACGAGTTTTTTGCCCCCTTCAACTCAATAGAAATGTTAAAAACAAATAAAAACCCTATTAAAATTCAGAAAAAAATTAAGAACGAAGATTTCCAACCTTCTCACTCAATAAAAATATTAAAAGCAAAACGATTCTCTCTTCGTATTCAGAAAAAATTACAAACCAAAAACACCTCCCCTCCGAATCAATAAAAGTGTTCAAAATGAAAAATTTACCTTTTTCAATTCGGAAGAAATTCAATCATATGAATTTCCTTTTTGCCATCTCAATAGAAGTTGAAGAAATTTCAATTGTTTACCTTTACAGTTTAACTATAATCACAAAGAAATGCTCAAAATTACATCCTTTGAAATTCAAAACATTAAACAGTGTACGAATCTTAACTTGGTTCCGAATTGTGTACTTTTAATAATAGAATTGTGACATTAGAACGTTTTTTATACTGGAATGTTTTAAATGTAAATTATTGTTATATCAATCATTTAAAATTATAATATTTTAAAAATTGTGTTTCATACTTTTCAAAATTCAGAAAACAAAAATTTCGTAGCTACCAATTCTGAAAAAATGGATTCAAACAAATCCTCATCACAGTGTTCATTTGTAACTTTTTCCCAATTTTCCGGCGTATTTCGTAATTTGTGTTTCTTGGAAAAATAGGCGTAAAAATTCAAATACTCGTAACTTCGTAAATTCTTTTTTTATCCATTCGGAATGTTATATGTCGCCTAATTTCCTCTAAAAAACAACATTAGTATATTGGGCGACACGCCGTAACAACTACAAGATTCTCCGTCGGAGACAGCACTTCCGAGTTTTTTTCCCTCTGTCAGGAGTTTTTTCACAGTTTTTTTCCGCGCTCAAGACACAGCAACGTCCAGCCCGCTTCACATGCTTGAAAACCCGCGGTTTTCACGCATGCGTTAAAGAAATTTGATTATTCTCCAAGAAATTAAATGTCGAATTCTTATGTTGAGTACCCACAATTTTTCATTTGTTCAACAAAATTATGGACTTGAATCGTCTAAATTTTAGAGTTCTTAATTTAGACTTTAAATGTTACAATTTTAATTATTCCAGTTTTAAAGTTTTCGATTCGTAAATTATTGTTGGATTTTTATGTCTAAATAACCTTTGAACCATTCCTAATTTAAAACGATTTAAGGCCATAAAATACTTACCCGATTCATACCTTACTGATATTATTTTTGCAATAACTCACGTCCACGCGAATTGAAATATCGAGTTGAGAATCTAGAAAATTATATGAAAGGCACGAAGGAAAGTTTGTATAGTCCTAAATTTCTGAAAATTAGAAAAAAAGTTCTCCAAAATTTTCCAGAAATCAGAAATAACATTTTTCTTTTGTTTCAGAAATTTAGGAGAATACAAACATTTCTTAGTGTCTTTACATTAATTTCTCAAATTTTCAACTCGATATTTAAATTCGTTTGAGCGTAAGTTGTTTCGAAAAAAAATGTCGGTGAGGTAGGACACGAATAAGTATACATGGCCTCAAGGCTATGTAATACTTACCCGATTCCTACCCTACCGATATTTTTTTGCAGCAACTCACATCCAGGCGAGCTGAAATATTGATTCGAAAATCTAGGAAATTATTTAAAAGGCACTCAGGAACGTTTGTATGGTCCTAAATTTCTGGAGATTCAAGCAAAAAAAAAGTTCCAGAAGTTTTCCAGACACGGAATTTTTTTGTAGTTTCAAAAATTTAGGACAATACAAACGTTCCCTAGTGCCTTTTCATCAATTTCTCAAATTTTAAACTCGATATTTCAATTCGTGTAAGCGTAAGTTGTTGCGAGAAAAAATGTCGGTAAAGTAGGAATCGGATAAGTATTACATGACCTTAAAATAAAAATAATTTAACTTCTAATTCAAAAAGAGTTGAGTTAAAAAAAGATTTTAAGTCGTTCAGTTTTCAATTTTTCTAACTTGAAATTACTTAAACTGATATAATTTTGAATAATTACAAACTTATTGATTCATTGTTTAATTTAGAGCGTTGAAAATGATAGCGTGGATTTATATGTTTCAACAAAAAATCTTCAAACTGTTCAATTTATAAAAGCTTAAAATTTTCAAGTTTGCAGTTTAATAGCATTATTTTAAAATTGCTCGATTGAAAAGTATAAGCTTTCATTTTATGCTGTAAATTATTGAGCATTTGAAATAAAAATTTCAGAATGGAACATTTCTTAAGCTCCAATTTTAAAAGTTTGAATTCCTAAAGACTTCCACTTTGAGTGCTTTAATTTGCAGTTCAGTTCTCATTACTTTAAATTTAAAAAAATTTTCATTCCTAAGAGTTCGAATTTTTGTATTTCAATGACCGTGACAAATTTTTGCGAACCGAGGAATAATCGGAAAATGACCGGGACTTTTTTTCCTCGATTAAAACGGCCACCCTGAGGCTTTTTCAGAATTTCTACAAGAAATAGCTTTCACCATTTTATGATATCTTGCATCGTTCGCGAGAAAAATTCAAAAATTCAATTTTCCGAGAAAAAAACTCTTGTGTCTACAAAAATGATTTTGCCAGAATAAGATTTACAGAGCGTTTTTTTTATATAAGCGGGAATATAAAGAAGATCTTAGATAACATAAAAAATGAGTTTTACCATAAAATCAACTTTCCGTGTTTTGTACATTTAACCGAGAAGATAAAGTCGAATTTAATAGAAAACGCTGGTTCCTTTATTTTATCCCAGACTTTTTTTAAATTCGTGCTTATATAAAGAACATTTGCATATGAGCAAAATTTTTAAAACATTATTTTCGAATTTGTCCTTGTTTGTGAGAGAAATGCGAAAATTCAATTTTCCGAAAAAAATTCTCGTCGCCAAAAAAATGGTTTGGTCCGCATCAAACTCACAAGGTATCTTCCTTATAGAAGGACAAATTTAGAAAAAATTGCAAAGAATGGCAAAAAATCGAAGTTTTTGAGAGAATCGAATTGTAATATTTTCATAAAAACCGATTTTGTCAATTTTTGGATGAATTTTGTAAGGCGACAATCAACTTCACTAGAGTCAGGAAACACAACTTGAATATCTCAATTAGGCCAAAAGTTATAAAGGATTGAAGAAAAAACTCGTGCTTTTTGAAAAACAACCCTCAAATTTCGGATACTCACAACTTCGCAAAAATGATTTTCTTCTCAAAACGGTGAAATACATATCGTCTTATTTCCTTTGAAAAACTATATATTTAAGAGGCGGATAATTCTGTGACTTGAAGTTGTACTGCTTTTATGATTTGAAATAGATTCAGTCGATTAAGAGATGGAGAAGGGATTCGGAGAAGTTGGTGGGACGATGAATGTAGGAAAGCTAGGAACAGGATGAAGGAGAGTGTAAGAAAATGGAAGAAAGGGAAAATGGAGAAATGGGAACTCAACAGGAGAAGAAGAGATCACGAGGGAATGTTGAGTGAAAGAAGACAAATGGAGAAGGAAAGGTACATGAATGAAGTCGAGAGAGCGGTAATGGAAGGGAGGGAATGATAAGTGATAAAAATGGAAAGAGGAGGAAGAAGGGGCATACATGAGTAAATCGGGATGGACGAGTGGATAAAGTATTTTAAGAGATTGTTAAGGGGTACGGAAAGTAGGGTAAAGGTTGAAAGAAGGATGGGGGAAGCGGGGGACGAGGACAGCGGAAACGAGACTAGTAGGAAAGAGATGAACAAGGCAATTGCAAGGTTGGAAAGGGAGGCTGAAAAACTGGCTTGGAGAATGAAGCACTGAAATATGGCGGAGAAGTCGTGAAGAAAGAAATGTGAAGGATTTGCAATGAGGTTTGAAGAAGCGAAAAGTGGTTGGAGGAATGGAAGATGGGGCAAAAGAAAACAGCTGGTAGTGCTGTTGATTAGGACAGGAGGCCAGAAACGTGTAGAGGAATATAAAGGTATCACGATCATATCAGTGGGCAATAAAATTTATGCAGATGTATCTATGAAAGGGCTGGAAAGACGGGTGGAAGAAGAGGAAAGTATATCGCAAAACCAAAGGGTTTTAGGAAAGGGATGGGGATCGCAGGTATCATTTATGTGCTCAATTTTCTAGACAATAGGATCTTGGGGCAGAGGAAAGGAAACCTAGTTGCACTGTTTGTGGATTTGAAAGCAGCATTTGACTCCGTGAACAGATGAACAGGTGAACATAATGATATGGAAGGCCGTGACAGAGAGAGGAGTGATCGAAAGTTTGATAGAAAGGATAAAAAAGATGTTTGTGGAGACTAAGATAAGGGTAAATATAGGAGGAGAGAGAGTTGTAGAATTCTTGACAGAAAGTTGACAGAAAGGGGACTGAGGCAGGGGTGCCCGTTGAGCGCGCTTCTGTATAGTGTTCTATTAGCAGACTTGGTGGAGAAGATGAAGAGGAAAGGAGAAGGGGGGCGAATTTGGAACAGGCAAACTGTATTCACGTGCAGACGCAGATGATGCAGTCCTAGTAGCGGATGATGAATTGAGAGAATATAAGGTAAATGGCGATATGGTGGAGTTATTGAAGGAGTTTTGTTACCTATGATTTTGTTTCGAAGCAGGAAGAGGAGACGAGCTGCAGATGAGGAAGAGATTCGAATGTGCGCGTAAAGTATTGAAACAAGTGTGGGTTATAGGGAAGAGAAGATTCAACGACGACTGAAGGATGAGAGTGTGAATGTTCGACGTGTTAATGTGGACAGTGCTAAGTTATGGAGTGGAAATTTGGGGATGGAAGGAGCATAAGATAGTGGAAAGTCTGCATGAGACATTTTTGAGATGGGTCATGATGGTGAGTTAAGGCTGCTTGGGTTATTTGCTAAGGAAAAAAAAAGGGATGAGAGAAAATGAATGGAAAGAGATGCGAAATAAGGTTTAAATGTGGTATGCAAGTGATAGGTCGAAAATGGCCAGGAATAGAGAAAGATATGGCGGCAAGGCAAGGATAGGAAAGATGGGAAAAAATCTCGAAGTCAAGGTATCAAGTCAACTGGTATATGTTGGTTAAGAGGGAGGGAGATATGTAGGTATAAGCAGGAATCATGGTTGCATGTGTTAGAGAGGTGTTGTGGTGACGAAGGAGGAGGGAAGAGTATAGAAGAGAGAATAAAGTGGATTTTGATTGGGAATGATCAGGGTGAGGAATGAATGAAGTAGTTGGAAGAGTTGAGGAAGAGAGAGCTGGTTGCACGTTGTTGGGAAAAGCCAAAAATGATTTCGAAAGAGGGAGAACAAGGACGTAGTGTTGCGGAGTAGAGCTACAATTTTTCAATTGGTAGTGGTAAGAGGAAAAGAAAGCCCAGGACAAGGTCGCAAGCGTCTAGTTGTAAGAATAGAGGTTAAGACGATGTGTAAGAAATTGTTGGTAAGGTAGTATGTAAGGATTGTTGATAAGAAATATGTAGTGGTTCTGCGAAGACTCTTAAGTCTATAAACGAGATAGAGTGTGAACAAAATATAGACAGCTAACTTAGAACGACCAAATTGTACTAAATTGTGAGTCTACTAATGATTCTCCAAGAAATAAAATTTTTATTTTCATTCTGAATCTTAGTCATTCAGAATAAGGTTTCCTCTAATATTTGTTTTATATTGTGTTTAAGTTTTTAAATTACCTATTTTACCAGATGAGCCAAGTGTAAGCCACTCCGAGCCGTTGTATATTGCCTTCAGTTGTCCCCCACGGAACAATTTATCATTTTTAATAAATGAGATTGGCTGGTCATCTAATTGGGTTAGAAAAATATAGTTATTAATGAATTTGAAGATTTAATGAATCACTACTTAGAACTAATAAATTTTACTGAATTGTAAGTCTACTAATAATTGTGAATGAAATTTTATTTTGAATTTTTTTTCTGGAGCCGGAGAATTTTTATTAGTTCAAAGAAATTATATCTAAGAGTGTGAGCAAGGTCGATTAACATTAACATGTGCCTCTAGGAACTTTGCTCGAAGTAAGCACTATATTTTGTGAGTCACCCCAGGGGCGCTTCAGAGTAAGATTTCTTTTGGAGTGCGGCATATCAGGGTAATTGATAAAAAGTTAACCATTTTATGAAATGAGATTTTCTAAAACAAAAGAAATTTGAAGCCACCTAAAACATTTTTTCTTCAATTATGGGTAACACAAGACAGTATTCAAATATAAAACTAAGAGATCAAGCCATGTATTTGTGATGGATATAAATTTTACACATTGCCAAAGGTCAAAACAAAAAATTTCAAAAATTTTCTATAAATGTATACAGAACAGATAAAAATATTCAAATTATGGGGAAAATGAGTATTTTTACGACTTATTTGATTCTGAATTCAATGCATCAAAATATCCTCTTATTTTATAGTACGATAAATTAATATGGAGCATTACCGGACATTTTATAAAAAATATTACGTAAAGATAGTGATAATTATTTACAGTATTATGGAATCAATATTGATAAATCGATTTTTAACTGTACCAAAATCTTCGTGCGTATGAAGTTAACAATTTCAGCCCACATTATGAATAGTCATGAATAAGTATGAATAGTAGTGCTGTAATAGAACTAAAATACCAAAATAGTTTAAAATATGTCCCGTTCAACCAGGACATTTTCAGGACAAAAATACCGGGAATGTCCCACTTAATTTTTTTTGCTTTGAGCAGGACTTTTCTTAGACCAAAAGTACAGGAAAAATGCCACTTGATCTTTTTTTTTCCTAAGAATCTAACAAGTCCTTCAAAAGTCCTGGTGAAACGGGACATAATTTTTGAACTTTTTTCGTACTTCATTCCTATTTCAGCAGTACTTTTTTGGGGCATAAATCCCAAAAGCTATTGTAAAAATTTCAAAACAATAAAATAAAATACAACCTTTCTAGTACTTTTGTTCCAAAACTCATTTAGGACTTGTAAAAATTATATTTTTGAGATCACTACGCTAGAAGCTTTTCTTTTGGTCCGATTTTCTTTAGAAATGTAAAAAAATAAAATAAAAAAATTAAAAAAAGTGTTTTTTTAGATCACTGTGCTAAAATTTTGTTTAGTCCAATTGTCTTTGGGTAGGGCTCAAATTGAAGCTGTTAGCATGTAAAATTGTAATAAAAAAATTTATTTTATATGTTATAGTGTTTTTTTTCTTGTTATTAGTGGTCAACAACTGGGGCAAACTATCATCATTATACAAAAGATATACGTCCGCCTACGAAACCCTTCTTGATGGACAAATTGTCGTTTGATATAAGTAGTTCACTGAGATACTTTTCGAACAAATTTATTATTCAAAGGAAAAGTGGAAATTGACTGGGACTTAAAGTGGTCAACTTTTTGACAATCTTTTTCTGGCATATCTGTGCCACCTATGGTTCCGCTGTGAAACACTCCATAATTAAGAAAAAATCTAAAATTTTCAGGCGAAATTCTCTAATATTTAATTGAGACGAGACTTTCGTTTCTCAATTACCTTGCGTACCCTCGTATCTATAAGCTACTCCATTAATGATCTTTCCAACCGCTCTATTACCCTCCCACAGGATATTAGAGTCATCACTTTCCATATAACGCTTGTACATTGGATGATTTGTAGCCGTGGACATATTAACACCTGATTCTGTAACAAAAAATAAAGGGGAATAAATTTAGGAATAAATAGGCTTCTGTAAAAATGAATATAGGGATTTTTTATTAATGCACTTTTTCGAAGAACTCCAAAGCTCTTTTTTGCTTTCCAATGTGATATAAAACACTTTTATAAAATCAATCCTTATTAAAAAAAAAAAAACCTCGTGCTGCAAAAACGTGTTTGAAAAAAGAAACTCTTTACCTAGATGGAAAATACTTATAAAATACTAATACGGTATTTTCAAAACATAGGTGAGGGGCAAAATTATTCTTCACCCCTGATAGTTACGAAAACAACCCCCGTATTTGTATCCGAATACAAACCTGCAGACTGATGCCAAAAATTGTAAACAACAACTATTGGGATTTTTGTGCTTTTTCTTTACTTTCCAAGGTCACATCAATCGCTTTTGTGAAATCAACCCTTACCTAAAAAAGCAACACCCTGTAATGAAAATACGTATTTAAGACAAAGCTCGATATCCAGATTGAACTTACCTATAAAATAGTAATATAGTACTTTTACGCATAATTATTTCTCACCCCTAATTGTTACAGAAATAACCCTCGTACTGTGCAACATCTTTTAACAAAATTATTTTTTAATCTGTGTGTGTATATTGAAAAAATATAATTTGCCCTTTCGATGCATATTCTAATGCCTTTAAACAACTTCCAGTACAGCAATTCATATCGAGAAAAATCTATTCTCATATAACGAACAATCTCAATTTTGGGAACGATTGGAAATTTTTTTAGTGCAGACTTGTTTCGCACATAACTTTTTCAAATTGTTATTAAAATTGTTTTCAAAGATGAGTTAAAATTATCTTTAAATCCTAAAAAACCACTCATGTGATTAGGAATGCTAGAGATATACATGTATGTTGTAAAATAAACTTTGGCTTTTATCCTGTGTAATAATCTCTGAGAACCATATATCCAATCATTTCCCCAAAAAATGCATCCCGTTCTGTACGTAATTGTCACATAATACGAAGTCCTCACTCTCTTCCTTCCTTGAAATACAGGGCCGTGGTGTTTCTGCCGACTAATATTCAAGATTCGAACTTGCGAAAAATCGATCCTATTAAGGTAGTTCGATTTCTTGATTTTTCCAGCGGGTTAATATGGTGAGAGTTCATGTTTCAACTATCCCAGGAAACCACCTCTGTCGCGAAATTTGGGTAAATTGGTTGGGAAGACTTTGAGAATGTTTTCGACACTGCTACAATCGAAACTCCTAAAATTTTGAACTTATCCAGGTAGATCAGTCACTTGATTTTTTATCGACTTAATGCTGTGAGGGATCAAGTTTTTGTAACCTCAAAAAACTACCCTCATCGTGAAATTGGTCTGAATTTTATCGTTGGTAGACTATGCACATTTTAGGTCTCCTGCAATAGTGAAATCCATAAATTTCGACCTTATCCAGGTAGATCAGTCACATGATTTTTTTATCGAGTCATTGCTGCAAGGGATCAAGTTTTAGCAACCCCAAAAAACTATCTCCATTGTAAAACTGGTCAGAATTGGTCTGAATTGGTGGTAGACTATGCACCTTTTTAACCGACTCTCGATTTTTATTTATACACAGACTGACAAATTTTGTACCCAAAGGAGGATTTTGATGACCTATGAATGAATACGTTTCTCAGATTTTGCCTATATGTCATGATTTTGAGATATCCTAACCTCAATGAGCCATAATGGCTAGTTTTTACCATTTTGATCTCATATAGCTCGAACGAATTTTTTTTTTTAAATGTGGCAAACGTCAATGTTTATTGCAACTGTTTGCCTTTGAATTGCTCCCTAGAACATTGTGATCCATTTTTTTCGCAGAGTTATAGCTTACTAAACAAGAGGGTATCGGGGATACGGGATTTTGGGTTTTGTGTCTTTGGGTTTGGGGTTTTAAGGTTTACAGGATCGTAGGATCGTAGGATCCATATACGCAAAATTTGGAAAACAAATTCCTTCACACTCATATTTCCATTCGTGGCTACCCTCGAGTCTGGTTGGCCACTAATCGAAGGCTATTAAACATCTAGTTTCAACCATATTCAACGCGACGAATGAGTAAACACTCAGAGCCGCGTGTATATAATCTCTGAACCCGGCACGTACAAGTGTACAAATGTACAACAACAAAAAAATGTTCAAAAGTATATGCGCAGAGAGTCGCGATATAAATAACTCCTGTTACGGCGCTGACTGACCGAGTGAAGACCTTGAGTATAGGCCGTCAAAGGACACTCAGGGGGGAGGGGCAGAAGCATTCAAGCGTGACCAACCGTGAGGCTGGCCAGAAATGGGATGGCCGCGAATGGCAAGATGAGTGTACAGGACATCAAAAGCCTTCTTTGGGTACAAAATCTTCCGGTCTGTGTAAAAATAAAAATTGAGAGGCGGTAAGAGAGGCGCATAGTCTACCACCAAGTAAATTCAGATAATTTTACGATAAAGGTAGTTTTTTGGTGTTGTTAAAACTTGAATCCTAGTAGCCCTGACTCGATGTGAAAATCGTGTGACTGATCTACCTGGATAAATTCGTACTTGTGTGGCTTTCACTAAAGTAGGTAATAAAAAATGTGTATAGTCTACCACCAATTGAGTTCAGACCAGTTTCACGATAAAGGTAGGTTCTTGGGGTTCCTAAAACTTGATCCCTTGAAGCAATCAGTCGATAAAAAAATCATGTGACTGATCTAAATGGATAAAGTCGTACTTGTATGGATTTCACTGAGGTAGGTGTCGAAAAGTGTGCATAGTCTACCACTAATCGAATGCAGACTAATTTCAAGATAAGGGTAGTCTTTTGGAATTGCCAAAACTTGATCCCTTGCAGCATTGAGCCGATAAAAACATTATGTGACTGATCTACCAGAATATGGTCGAGCTTGTATGGGTTTCGGCATTGCAGGAGTCCAAAAATGTGCTTAGTCTACCACCAATCAAATTCAGACCAATTTCACAATAGAGGTAGTTTTTTGCGAATGTTAAAACTGGACCCCCTGCAGCATTGACTCGATAAAAAATTATGCGACTGATCTGCCTGTATATGTTCGAATTTTGAGGAGTTTCGATAGTAGCAGAGTCGAATTCATTCTCAGGAGCTTCGCGTCCAATTTAGCCAAAATTCACGACAGAAGTGGTTTTCTGGGATAGTTGGAACATGAACCCTCACCATATTAACCCGCTGGAAGAATCAAGAAACCGAACTTCCTTAAGAAGATCGAATTTTCACAAGTTCGAATCTTTAATATTTATTAGCAGAAACACGACGGCCCTGTATTTCAAGGAGAAAATAAATTGGAAACTTGGTATTATGTGACAAATATGTACAGAACGAAATGCACTTTTTAGTGGAAGTGATTTGGACAAATGGTTCTCATAGGTTATTACACAGAATAAAAGCCAAAATGTATTTTACAACATACATGTAGATCCCCAGCATTCCTACTCACACGAGTGGTTCTTAGAGTTTTGAAATTATTTCAACTCATCTTTGTAAATAATTTTGATAACTATTTTAAAAAATTATTTTCGGAAAAACTCTGCACTTAAAAAATTGTCAATCATTCTGAAACTTTAGATTGATCGATATATGAGAATGGATTTTTCTCGATAAGAATTGTGGTACTGGAAGTTTGTTCAATATACAGACACAGACTGGAAAATAATTCTGTGAAAAGATGTTGCAATTTTAGCTTATACAGTACGAGGGTAATTTTTGTGACGATTAGTGGTGAGAAATAATTATGCTTGAAAGTGCGGTGTTACTATTTTATAAGTAAGTTCAATCTAGATAACGAGCTTTTTTGTAAATACGTGTTTTCATTACAAGGTGTTGCTTTTTTATATAAGGTTTGATTTCACAAAAGCGATTGATAAGACGTTGCAAAGTAAAGAAAGAGCAAAAAATTCCCAATAGTTAATGTATACAATTTTTGGAATCAGTCTGCAGGTTTGTATTCGGATACAAATACGGGGGTTGTTCTTGTTACGATAAGGAGCGATGAATAATGGTTTTTGTAGACGGCGTTGCTGAGTTGACGGCAAGCTAGTGCCACCCTGTTTTTTCAAAAAATAAGGCAGCAAAAAATTATTTTCTTTGGTAAAAATAGCAAAGAAAAAGCAAAAAATATGCTCCCCGGTAGTATGACGAGGCTAGGACCGAAAGAGTTCCGCTTACCCGGAAAGGAATTTAGCTTAGTGATATAATAATAATAATAATTCTGACAAAGATTTCAGTTGAAAATTTATTAATGTTTATCCTGTACCCAACATGACAAACTTATAGATATATAACACGCAACAATAGGAAACGATAAATTTCGAAAACAAGTTCTTCTTTTGTTTTCGTTTTAAACAGACAAAGGCACTACCTGTCGTTCTCAGTACCAGTCGTAGGTAATAACTTCACTTTGAAAACTCCTTCCAACTAATTTCCAACTAATTCAAACTACTTCGCTTGGAAATTCAAACACTTATGTATATGAATATTCAAATACCGATGACAAGGAAAATAATTTTAGCCGAATATTCTTTGTAACATCCTCGCAGCTCCCGTATAAGATCTCGATACCTCTCCCCCTTTTCCTTCTCCTTGACTGTGATGTTAATGTCGGCTGGAGCCGAGAATTCGATAACAAACATCGTTCGTTTCTC
>JAUMHM010000086.1:14613996-14639418 GCA_032362435.1 Melikaiella ostensackeni
AGTTCCACGAAGTTTTTTTTTTGGGGACATTTGACCTAATCTTCGCGACTGACACTGTCAGTCATGTCAGTCAATGACTGACTTCTGCTGACCCCTGATCTAGCACAAATATTGTAGGAAGTAGGAGTGGTAAATGACGGACATCTGATCGTCGTCATAACTGTTATAAATCCAAAATTAAATAATTTCAAACAGTTCAAAGCTCATTTATAAATGAATTGTCTACTTTTGTGAAATTTTATCTTAAAAAGTCAATAAAAACACAGAGTTCATAATCAAAGAAGTTTAATAATTGCACGCTCCAACATGCTTTGTATACATTCATTTAAAAAAACTATCGCCCTTAAAAAAGAATTATAAAATCTTGAGTGTTACCTACTTTTTTTCTAATCAAAACAGAGTATCTTTTAATGTTATCAATTTTAATCAAACTTCACAAATTGAACTTCAAAGTATTTTCTGAATCCAATCTCTTACAATTAAAAATATTTTATATTTTACAAAGAACATCATTTAAAAATTAAAAACTTGATAAATATATTACTTCCGAAGATAATATTTCATTGTTCGAACGCGCTAGTACTTTGATAACTTTCAGAGTATTCACAATTATTGTGACTTTCAAGAGTGCAATCCTATACATAAAATTGGAATCTAAAATTTAGTTTACATTATCGTACTTATTTACAATTATCGTCATAGTTTTTCTTTCTGGTAACTCTGCATTCTTTTTAATTTCTTAAGTGCACATTTCGCCGCTGTACATTTGGCGATTCGATAATTGCGACCAATTCCTTTGAACGATCCTTTTCCAAAAACGTCTACCGTGACTCTGACTCTTCGACCATCAGCCAATTTTTCTGGCTTTCCAAATTTCGCCGTTTCGGGTTCCAATTCCAGCAATTCTCTGATCGGAGATTTAGGAACGTTTGTGCTAAATTGTTCTGCGAGCAAAATATGATTGACAGACAAAAAGTACAGATAAAATTTAAAAAACAGAGAATATAGGCCTGCCAGCGACATCCTACGTTCAAAAAAGTGAAAACTGTGACTCCCTGGCAGGCTTAAAAATAAAACAAATAAATTACCGATCTCAGATTTCATAATTTTGTAGTAAACTCCCCAGACTGCATCGAGAGACATCCCACTATCTAAATAAATTGCTCCAGCCAGAGATTCGAAAACATCTCCTAGTGCTTTTGGTACTTCGACGTCTTCTGCTTCTTCACATTCTTCCTCGCCAATCAAATAATACTGCAAAAATAAATATTACATAAAAATAAAGTCAAATTTTAAAAGAAATTGTATTTCTTGAGAGAATTCAACTGCACCTCTTCGCTGATCGAGTGTCCATTTTCCTCTTGAATTCTTACGAATCGATCAATAACGACACTTAATCCGGGCGACAAGTGTCTAAAATATTTATGGAACCCACATCTCACAGCCAGGGATGCAAAAATCGTGTTATTTACAAGAGCTGATCTTAAATCGGTCAAAGCCCCTGGCGAATGTTGCCTTGAATCTTCGTACAAGTGTCTCGTGATCAAATAATCTGGAAAATTAAAATTATTGCTTATTTAAACATTTACATAAAAGTGAATGTGTTTTACAGGGTTGTTACAGAAGTCCGGATTCAAAACTCCATGACTTTTCTAGGGTTTCCAGATCTACTTTTGAAAAAATCCAATTAATTCTATTCAATTTCAGCACATTTTACTGGGCTCAAACTGAATTACCAACAATTTCGTGCACAATTATTAATCACTGTAAACCCTGGTGGAAACATTTTTTAGATAAAATACAAAGTTTTATGAAAATGTCGTTTTTACAGATATGATCGTAGAAAGTGATAGATTTTGTAATAGTTCAGCATAGGAAACTACAAAGTATGAAAAATCAAGATTTTTATTGAATAATTATGAAGTTTTATGATTTTGTACAAAAAATAAACAGTTTCTAAGAAAAATGATGAAAATCTACGACAAAACACAATCTTAATTTCTTATTGTTTTTTGTAGAAAATTACGAATTCCTGTAAGAAATAACGGAAATTTGCAATTTGCAAAAGCTATATTCGTAGTTTCTCTTATAAAATCATAAATTTTTACATACAATTATGAATAAAAACTATTTTTTAGGATAAACTAGAAAAATTTACGACTCCAAAATGAAGGTTTAGTTTTTCATCATTTTCAATAGGTTTTTTAAAAAAATTACGAATTTCTACAAAGTTTAATGAATATGAAATATTTCTATAAAAAAGGGAAAATGGAGAACCCCAAATCGATAACTTTGTACAATTTTATATAAAAACGTTATCCTTGTAGGACGCTGTAGTTTTTCGTAAACAATTTTGCCAGTTCTTCCAGGTCTTGTAGCAACCTTGTGCGAGTGTCAGAATTAAAAAACTGAAATATTACCTAAAACGGCATCGCCGAGAAATTCCAATCGCTGGTAACAATCGGTTAATCGATTTGGTTGATAGGAAGCGTGCGTGAAAGCTTGCAATAAATAGCTTCTGTCTTGGAATCTGTATGCAATTTTTTCTTCAAGTAAATCGTACCCATCCAGCATTACTTCTAATTCACTTTCTGGATTCGAGATATATTCGAGCAACGGATTCTGTGGTTCTTCCAGTTTCCCGTATCGAATCTGCAAAACGAAATAGCAGAACTTTCCTCATTTGTACCGATTTTTGTGCCCTAAATAATGGTACCTATTACCCTTTACCTGTGTCCAAGTAGTTTGACCTTCTTCATATTTTTCCTTAAGATAGGGAGTGCTACCCGGAGGTTTTTCCTCAGGTTCCGTTTCTTGGACAAAGGAAACTACCTCTGTAGGTAAAACGTGAATTCCCAACCAAGCCATAAATAAAAGAGCACCTCTTGGTCCACAGGCAATCAAATAAGCCCCAATCAAAGCTTCCACACAATCAGCAATACTTTTATCTGGAATACTGTGCTGTGTGATTAAATTATATGGAATAAAGCACCTTAAATTATCTAACTCATTAGCAGGTACGTTTTCACTTTTGTCGAGCTCAATTTTCATAATCTCAAGTTTATGTTCCGTTTCTCGAACGAGTTGATTTATTTCGGTCGGATTGACGGCTTGCAAAGTTGGCATATCAGCTTGATTCCAAAGTGTCGATGGAACTCCGGATTCGATTAAGGCCTGCTCGAGTTCCTTTGGAACGTAATAACAAGGTGGCAACCAATTATCGTGAGGTTCGAATTTCGTAGCTATCATGCTTTCCCCTAAGACTTTTTGTCTTCCAAGTCGATAGAGATTCAAGTTACTGACCTGGAATGATAAATTATATTTTTAGTTATCAATATAAGGTTATTTAGGAGTATCAGTACTCAAAAATAGGCGAAAATTGGTTTAGTCCCAATTTTGCTTCCTCATAGAGGAAGCTTATAATAGTAACAATTTCGAAAATGTTTAAATTCGTTTAACTAAACGTTCCTCAATTGAAAAATGTCTAATACAATGTTCTAAGTAATGGTCCGGATGTGTGTGTGTGTCCGAGGTGTGTGAATGTGTGTGTGTGTCACACTTTCTTGTGACCACGCCAACTTGAAGACAATTGCAGATAAATTAATGAAATTTGGAGGGCTTATTTTCACAACTAATATCTGAAAACTGACCGAAGGATTTGTAAAAATAATCATTTCAATTTTTTTCAGCACTATAATATTTTAAAAATGGGTTTTTTATAGTAAAACTTTTTTCATTCACACAATTCGAAGTTGACGCAACACCATAAAAGATTCCTTGGCTTGAGACGAATCGATTAAACTATAATATTAATATATTTCATTGAAGATTAAGGAATATATGACCATATATAATATTTTAAAAATCAGTTTTATGGTAAAAATTTTTTCATTAACATAATTCAAAGTTGATGCAAGAACAGAAAAGACTCCTTGACTCAAGACGAATCGATTGACCTATAATATTAATACATTCTACTGAAGAATAAGGAAGTTATGGTCATTTTGGTCATTTATAGTATTTGAAAAATCTGTTTTTTTACAGTATAACTTTTTTCATCAACATAGTTGAGAGTTGATGCAAGAACAGAAGACTCTTTGATTCGAGACGAATTGATTAGCCTACTTGTATTTTTGTATTCTTACTTCCTCTATGAGGAAGTAAATATATTTGCTAATTAGTCATAATGAGGAAGCAAAGTGCTCATTAAAAATGAACACCAAACAATTATAAATACAAAGAAAGTGTAAACACCCGAGATCGAATTCACAGCTAGTTTAACAATTGTTTACTCCCAATTTCTACTTTAAATTGTAGCATTCAAATGTAAGTAATTTTAAATTGAAGGATTTCAAATTAAATAATTTAAACTAAAAAGAGAGCTTCAAATAGGAAATCCTTAGGATTTGAAATTTAAAACGTATAAAATGTAAAAATCTCAAAATTTAAGGTTTAAAATTGGATAATTTTTAATTGGAAACAATTGAAATTAAGGCGCTTCTAATTAAAAAATTTATCAAATCGTGAAAATTAAGCCTATCATTTTACATGGGACGCAGAGGAAATTAAAAATTTTCACACTAACAATTTTTAAAATCGCTTAAATTTGGAAATTGATACTTTCTGACGAGCTTATTTATAAGGTTATGGATAAAAAATGAGAAGCGTTTAAAAATAAAAGTTTTAATGCGTTCCCTTCAGAAATGAGCAATTTCACTTTTGAAAGTATTTAAAACTCAAGAAGTGTATTTTACTTAATACTTGTACGACATAAAAATAGTATTCTTATTTTTGATTTATTTTATTGTGAAGATTTTAATAACTTATTTAAAAACTGTATATTCCTGATTTTAAATATCTACTCTAGAATCAATTAAAAATTTAGAATTTTTGAATATTTATTTTTGAAATAAATGGATCAATTTTGAATATTTGAATTTTTGATTACTCGATTTAGAATGGTTTCAATTTTAAAGATCTCTAATACTGAAAAATAAATTCTCTAAATAGTACAAAGTTTACCTGTTTAGACCTCAAATGACTCAATTTTCCTTCATGAATATTATCATAAGTGCAATACAAGTACGTCGTAATGGCATACTTAAGAAAAGAATCCCCAATCGTCTCCAGTCTTTCTAAATTAATTCCATCATTAGCATTCGACATAGTCAAAGCTTGCAAAATTAAACTAGGACTCGGTCCTGGGTGACCCGTCAATTCCGGCTGAGAATCAAAGCTAAAAAGATCCTCATTCTCACTTCTCACCACCTCTATCGCATTTTGCTTTTTCACAATTTTCGGCGAGGGTTTTCTATCCGATATGTTTTCCTTAAATCGACCAGCGATCTTCTCGATATAATCCCTATATTTAAAATTAGAATTTGTCTCCTCGCTCGGCGACTCTGTAGAATTTTTTCTCGAAATCGCAATATCTAAATCGCTAGAAATAAAGGATCCATTCTTCATGATATGTTCCTCCCTAATTTTTGCGAATTGAAAGTGAGCTAATCTATGTTTTTCTAAACCCTCGTCTTCTTCCTCTTCGTAAATCCAAGAATTCTCACTTGAATTCTTTTCACTTTCGAGAAGCTCTAGGATCTTTTTGTTGATTTCTCTTTTGGAAATTTGCTTTTCATCCTCGACAGCCTCAGCGACATTTTCTCCCATGTACTCGATTCGTAAACCTCGATTTTCTTCTTCACTATCGTTGGAAGAATCTCCTAAACCATCGCTGTAAGTTTCATCGGAATCGTAAGAATCGTCAGATTCGTAGGTTGGGGAACCGTAACGAACGTCGTTCCAGGTGAATTTTTTTTCCAATGCTGAGATATCTAGAGGAAAAGCTTCCTTAGAATTAAAATCCATGGACGTTATTGCCATATCATTGGACCAAGTACCGATTTCTAATTCGTCTTCATTTGAACTGACGGAATCGTTTTCTTCGTAAGGAAGAATTTCTTTGATTTTTTTGCTAATCTTGCTTTCCGATTTCGGTGGCTTGTCGTTTCTAGAAAAAACTTCGTTTGAAAGTGAGTCTGTGAGAGCTTTCTTTTTTTCCTCGTTTGCTTTTTCTATTTCTTTCGATTTTATCAAGACTTCTGCGAGGCTCCAGCCAAAATCCAAAGGCTGCCACTCGAAATCTGTAGTATTTTAGAGATGAATTATGTTTTAGTTGTATGTTAAGTAGGTATGTAGAATAGAATCAAAAATGGAAAAAATATTTACCTGAGCTTAAATTTTCTTGTCCTAAGTTTATCATTTGTGCAACTTGACATCGAATTTGATTAGCTAAGAGAAGAGCGTTTATTCTGTAAAGAATACAGGGTAAACAGACAGCCTGTCGCCACAAAGAAGCGGGAAAGGGATGAATAGCACACAATTCAGGAACCAGGATTTGTTTCTGCTCCAGATTCTCTCGTTTTGCTCTTTTTGTTTCTTCACTACTTGTGGGTAGAGCTACGCCTTTACGATTCACGTATCTGGAAAAATTAATGGAAAATTAATAAATAAAAAATAAATGAAAATATTAATCAAAAGAAATATAAACTTACCTCGGAGTTAAAAAATTCAATCTCGCAGATGTGTGATCGACATCTAGCAAAGGTTGACTCAAGTTCTGTATTTGTATATCATATTTCTTCAAATAATATTCTTCGAAGGTATTATAGTCTGCGCCAGGAAACGAAGACTTTGGACTCAGACTCAGGCATATTTCGGCCACGTAAAAATACTACAAAAACAAATGTGAAGAAGATTGAAGCTCCATTATTGGGGATAAAAAGAGGTATATTTGGTATTTTATAAGTACCAAATACACGGCTCGGATTCACTTCAGAGATAAAAAATATTGTCAAAAGTGACATAAATTTGGAAAAATAGTAGGAAAATAGTAAAAGGATTTTTTAAAATAATAAACTTATAATATAAATCACACAAGCCTCGAATCGACTAAAATGTTTTTAAAAACATCGCATAAGTGACAAGTCGCATGCAATTTCGAAAAATGTATTTTTTTACGAATACAGAGGAAGTTTCCGGTAAAGAACTCCAATTTGTAATATTTTTTCAATGAAAAAAATTAGATCAAACGCTATACGTGTCGGAAAATACATAAAATGATTAAAACAATATATAGTATAACTTGAATTTTCTCCTTTCTAGCATAAAATCCTATAGATGTACAAATTATATTTGCACAAACTAAGTCAATTGTTAAACCCATTTATTTTTTTCATTTAAGTTATAAGGCATACAAAAATTGAATTAAACAGTATTGTAAAGAAATTCCGAAAAAATATTTCGATAATTTTGAATTTTATCCAGATATTTTAAATTTCTCAAAGATTTTATTATGTAAATTCTAAACTAAATTTATAGAAGTGCAATTTCGATATTTTGTTATCATTTGATGACATTTTGTACAAAACTTTTTTATTTAATTTATTAATCCAGGATTGCTACAGAATTTTGATTTCCAAATTCCAGGTGTTTTCCGAAATTTTTCAAAGGTAATTTAAAAAAAAAATCTAAACCTTACGCTAGCAGTTCCATTACAGAAAAATTAGAGACTTAGAGGAAGAAAAAAATATCATTAAAGAAGAATAATCGCATAAAATGAAACTAATTAAACTCTGATTTGGGAGCGTTCACCTAACGTTCACCTGAGAAACCGAACGTTATTTTCGACCTTTTTTACCCCCCTCTCATATAACATACCGTAACATTTTATTCGGACCTCCCCCCCCCCAACATTGCATAACATACTTTGTATTATGATTAAAAACATAATAGACGTTTCCTAAATAAGCAAAAGGTTTTTTAAGATGAAGTGTTAACAATTAAGAACAATTCAACAGTTTTTAATAAACTGAACGTAACTGAACACTGGAGACAATAAATTATATCTTTGGATCGAATCTCAGCGAGCCTCTCAGCGATGAAATATGTTGTTTTTTAGAGAAAATTGGGCGGCACGTATTTTTCTGATTTGAGAACAAAAAATTTTCTACGAAGATATGAGTATTTGAATTTTTACCTCTATTAAAAAAAAAAAAACATAAATTTTTTCTTAAGAATTCTATAGTTTTCGATCTGATTTAGATATTTCAATTTTTTCTTATCCTAGTGAGTTATACCGTCCTCATTCGAAATCCGTCGGAGAAAAAAGTTCAAATTAACAAAGTGGCGACGATTTGTTTGAAAATATAAAAAGTCGATTTTCAAAAAAACACACTTTTATTTTTTTGTTGAATTTGGCCTTCTATGAGGAAGTCATAATGTGAGTTTTATGTGGACTTAATCATTTTTATGGTCACGAGAATTTTTTGTCGAAAAATTGAACTTTCAAATTTTTCGACGAAATGCTAAGAAAAAAATTAGCTCATTTTAAAAAGTTCTATAAAAAATGCTTCTTGCTCTTTTATGATATCTTGCATCGTTCACAAGAAAAATTCGAAAATTATATTTTCAGGAAAAAAAATTCTCTTGGCCGCAAAAATGTTTTAGCCCACCTAAAATTCAAAAGATGTCTTTCTAAGAAAAGGCCAAATTCAACAACAAATTGGCAAAAAATATTAGTGTGGATTTTCTTGTAAAAATCGACTTTTTATTTTTTGATCAAATCGTCTCCACTTTGATAAATTTGACCTTTTTTCCAAATTTTGGATGGATTTCAAGTGATGGATGAAAATCGTTCACTGCGGCGCACATGTGATAACAACATTTTTCTCGCTCTTTGCTTATTCAGAAGTACATGCAATTAAAAATGTTATGTAACTGGGTCCAAATACCCCCCTCACCCCGGCCCTCCACCACATAACAGACCGTAACGAAACACGACCCCGCCTCCATTTTTAATGTTATATAATATGTAAACGCTCCCTTTGAAATATTTACAAAGATAGACAAAATCGTTGGAAATTAATTCCTACTTCACTAATTCCAATAAAGTGAATAGATTTCCTCCAAACACGATAAAAATGTTGAAGTGTTTTCAAGTCCCAGCAAATTTCTACATATATTATTTAAAAATAAATTGATCCTTTAAATTGATTCTTTTCCAAACTCGAATCTTTTCTATTTGAATTCTTATTAATTATTGGGAAGGATTTCTAATTTCAATTATTTTCAAAACAAAAAATTGAAATTTTTTATATTAATAAAATATGAATGCTTTTGATTAGCATTGTTTATTCTTGAAGACATACACATTCAAATATTGTTGAATTTGGAACTTATTTATTTTAAAATTGTTCAATTCTAAGCTTTTTTTAAATTTTAAACGCTTTCAATCTGATATTTTATTTTCTTCAATGTGATGAAATCAAATTTCTGATTTTAAACTCTTTTAATTTGATACATTACGATTATAATATGATTTTTTTCACTGTTTAATAATTGAATTTGAAATTATTCGATTTCGGACATTTTCAACTTTAGGGCGCTGTCCCATGGGTACATATTAGCGGAGTACATATTAGAATACAGCCAATAGAATACTGTTTCTTCTACACAGTACACAAGAAACGGCAATCTATTTATTGTATTCTAATCTAATCTAATTGTATTCTAATAGATGAATTAAAAATGTTTTAAGTTAGTTTTTCTATATATTTAGCCTTTAGGACTATTATTCGGTATATATTTTTAAAGAGAAAGTGAAAAAATAGTGACATTTATTCAAAATAGTGGCATCACTGAAAAAAGTGTCAAAAAGTATCACTAGTGGCGTGAGTCCGAGCCCTGAAAATATTAAATAATAATGTTACCTGTGGCTGATCTTTGTTTCTGTACCAAGGCATTATCACAGCATCATGATACTTCGAAGCATCAAACTTGAATTTTTTCCTTTGCTCCTCAGAAACCTGACGAGGAACCGTATCCCGATTTTGATAAATGCAGTCGAGAAATTCCCAATCGACTTTAATATCCGGACCATCCATCGTCGAGACTGTTAATAATAATAAAAGGATAAGTCCAGTTACTAAAACCAAAAATTAAGTGCTAAATATATTTTGTACTTGCCTTTCTTTACGGGAACGATAATGTAGGAATTTTCTGAGGCGTTAGGATCGAAGAGCATTAGATACTTTTGAAGCCTCAGGACGTTGGTGAACGTGTAATTAAGAAAATTGGCCATCCTATTAATTTGAATTTCGTCTAACATCACAGTTTGTTTGCTAAGCGTAAGTGTTACGTGCACTTCCCCTGATCTTGTATAAATAGGAAAGGGGCAAAGCTGCAAGTGAAGAAATCGTTTAAATTAAAAAAAATTGATGTTTAGATTCTTTTATAGAAATGAAAAAAATGAGACTTACTGTGGGAATTTCTTTGAGGGTCAGAATTCCAAATCCTATATCCGAATCTTCAGGCGGATAAATTTTACGACCCCTAGTATTTTGTTCCTCGGGCAAGGGGCAACTTAAAATCATACTTATATGATATAAATAAGACGGCTTTCCAACCACCGGTCTGCAGTCGATCAATGCTTCAGCAGTCTACAAAAAAATACATGTTTAAATAAATGAATCGTGAATTAACAATTGAATTTTCAGAAAAAAGTACCTTTTTGTAATAATATTGTCTGCGTTTTGTAGTCCCGGGCCTAGCTTCCGAAAAATCAGCTCTACTTTCATCTGGCAAAGCCGGTACTTCTGCATCTTCGGGTTTAGCTTTAAAATTTTCTTTGCCAATTGGAAGGAGATTGTCGTCGATTTCGTTTCCTCTGTGTAATTCGACGCATAATTGCAAAGCAGCCATTCTTCGAGCCATCGCTCTATTTGGCATTGGATAAGACTATAAATTGAGAAATAAAAATGTATTGCTCATTAATTTATTTATTATATTAATGAAAATGAAGGTGATAAATAAAAATACTTACCGTAATGATGTATTTGACAGGAGAATTGATCGGAAGACGCAAGGAACAAACGTACATGATTTTATCATCAACTTCAACGACTTGTGTACTCCATTCTGGAGTTAATCTCGTAAATGTATCACTTGGCAATTTTGCACAATATCTGCAAATTTATTTTTAAACATTATTTTCCACATAATAGTTAATAAGTTAATTATTTTTCTTATTCATGTAAATTTTGGATTCAAATTTGCTTGTACTCTTATTTCGCAGTTTCGAGATTTATAATTAATGAAATTCAATTTGTGATTAATAATTTTGGAATTTTACCTATTGACTAAAGAAATAGCGGAATTGAAAGAGACTTTTGGTGCATCGTCTCCCTCCAAAGGCTTATAATGTGGAATGATCTCTGTATATTTATCAGCTTCCATTTCCTCCTCTTCTGTTGGTTCGTTATTCGAACATTTAACTAATAGAATCTGAAAACAGAAAAATGACAAATTGAATATGAAAAGCTCAATTTAAAACATTCATTTAAATTTTAAAGTTTACCAATTTAAAATTGTTCAATTAAAATAGGAACTTTTTAAAAATCTGTTTTTAAAATTATTTTAAAAATACCTTTTCAATATAATGATACTGAGCAAGTTGCCAAACGCAGTCTTTGGATTGATCTCTAGGCACCAAAAGAATATGTAAAGCTTCCACTGTCCTCGCTCTACTTTTACATTGTACGTAAGATTGATAATTCTTCGGAAAATCGTACCTCATTACAAGATTGCACTTTGGAATGTCAATTCCTGAAACCAAGAATAATTTATTTCAAAATTATCCCTTGGTTAGATAAAGTGAAGTTTAGACTGTATCCAAATAAAATTAATACATAAATTAGTACACGAACGAGGGGTTCACCACTCATGAAGTCCGGTGTCATTTGAAATCTTTGAAATTTTTGTGCTATCATTGAAATCTTTGTGAAATCATTGAGCACCAAAATTTCGAACAAACCTTCTTCTAAAATCGAAGTAGCAATTAGCAAATTGCATTCGTGAATTCGGAACCGTTTCAAAACTTCCTCTTGTTTCTTGTGCTCCATCGCTACATCGCGAGAATAACTAACGTCCTCATTTGATTTTTCACTCGTATACAGTGGGGAGAGGAAATGTAAATCTTCATCATGCTTGCTTACCTCCTAGAATTTTTATTCATTTATATTACCATTGAATATTAATTTCCATAATAAGTTTTCGAAAAAATAAATACGTACATTCAGGAGGTAAAACAAAATCTTTGCAGTGAATCCTTTATTCACAAAAATAACCCCACAGAGTAAATCAGGATCTGTGATTCCACGGAAATATCGAGGCCTCAGAGGTTTTTTAAAACCATCTTCATTCGATCGCCAATTATTTCCAGGCCTTTTAAACGGTTCTCTGTGGTTTGGCACTTCCTTCTTCGAGTCTAGAATTGATAAACGGCCAATGTCAAAGATTACTTTGGTAAAAAATACGATTGATTAGCGTAAAAAATAATTTATTACCATTTTTAGCTTCATTCTTTGGTTCCTTTTTATGGAACGGAGTATAAGTTTTCAAAACTTTCAACAGTCTGTGTGCTTTTGGAGTCGAAAAATTGTAAATCTTTTCTTTCTCACTTAAGGATTCAAAAGCATTATCGCATAAAGCTCTGAAAATTTGCAATTAAAATTACAGAAAAGTTCAATCATAAATTGAGTACATGTAACTACGAAAATCTTGGAAATTGAAAAAAAAAACAAGAATCCAACAATCAAATTTCGTCAGCACACTCTCAAATGTTTTCATTCAAATTAAAAAAAGCCAAAATAAAAAAGAGGAATGAAAAAAAGGCAACCTCCAAATCGCCTTCCTTTTTTTTTCCTTTCGTCTTTATGGATTTTTACTTGTTGAAAAGTTTGTTTTTATTGTCTTGAAACGGGTGTTGAAAGTACACCGAAACGTTGGTAGATTTTTTATCAACGTTTTTTTATTTTAATTTTTGAAAAAATTTAAAAATACGAAAGAAAAAAGGAAGGGAATTTGGAGGTTATCTTCTTTTCTTTCCTCTTTTTTTTATTTTGTTTTTTTTTTTAAATTTGGATAAAGATATTTAAGAGTGCGTTGTCCAAATTTGATCGTTGGATTCTTGTTTTTCTTTTTTTTTTTTCAATTTCCAAGAATTTCCTAGTTGAATTTGAATGCTGCACATTAAAGAGGAATTTAAATTTTGATTTATTCTAAATCCAACTTATTAAATTTCGAGTACATTTGATATATTTTCTTGACATTTTCATTCTAGAATATTACTCACCTAATTTTTACAAATACTGACTCCACCATATTAAACAGAAGATAATGCCTCTCATAGGGAGTTTTAATTTTGAGTTTCTCACTCAACATAATAAGTGCAAGAGCTGCTCGATCAGCACACCAAGGTCCAAGAGTTTTAAGAATATACAAAAAATCTTCAATCATCTCACAGGGCTTTTGTGTGGGATCAGGAATTTTTTGAATATCCTCGAGAAATTCCTCGGTGTAAATTTCCGTTGGATCGTAGCGATGATCATTTAAAAAATTCATGGCATGATTCGCACAAGATTCAAGGGCCTCGTATAAATTTGATTTTTCTCCCTCATCGTATTCTATCACGAGTTCCTTTGGCTTTGGGCTGTAACTACAAGAGAAATCTAATATTGTTAGTAATATAATTTCAAAATAAAAATATCTTCTCGATTTGTTAAGTCTTTTTGGAACTAACCGAAGTATCGATATGATGTCGCTCCCAGTTTCTATTTCGCATTGAAAAAGAGCCTCGATTCTCTCTATTTGGAGACAAATTTGTCCAGGAATTTGGGTTAGATCAAATAAAGGCACGGCAAGCCCGACGATTCTGGGCACATATTCGCTGGATAAAAAATACCGCAGGATGTAATCGAGTGTACTGTCTCCCACTGATTTATGGCACTGGTCAACTATTACTAAATTTATATGATTCGGCAATATTTTCTTTTCTTTTACTAATTGTGCGCATGTTTCAGCGGTTGTTACTAACACCTGGAAATTGAATAGGAAGATGTGAAATACTCAAGTCTAAAACTTATTTAGTATATTTCAACTTCAAAACTGATAATTATATTTTACTCTAAAGTACCTGAGCATTGGAAAATTGTTCTTCGAAATCTGGATTTACTCCAGAATCGCAAATAATTGCTTTTAAGTCAGTCAACTGACGAACATAACTTGCTTTTATCAAACACTTTTCCTGGTCTCTTAAAATGTAAATCGCTCGCTTTCCTCCTTCGGATAATAATCTAGGAATTTAAAGAAAAATGAAGAATTTAGTCCATCAATAAAAAAGTATTTTGCTGATCTTCCATCGTATTATAAATGATAATTTTATTTACCTTCTAGTACTAACGGAAAGCTCTTGAATCAATTTTATAACAATAAAAGTTTGTTCTGAGCTTTTTCCTAAACACACTATTATGTTTTTTTCTTTCGCCGTGTAGAGGAGTTCCACCTAATTTTCAACAATTTTAGGGATATTAAATCAACTAATTTTTTTAAGGTAGAGAAAATTTTATAAGAGAAAAATATAATAAGTCAGTATATATATTTCGAATATACACTCTTTGTGAAAAATATGTCAGTAGAATAATGTCTTCTGCGTAAAATTTTACGATATAAAATAAAAATTTGATAAAAATAAATAACTCATTGTTAATAGAAATATAGAATGCATAAAATCTAATAAATGAATAAATAAGTGAAGATTTGCGACACTAACCTGATACTCTCTGGGAGTGAATGATTTGGTATAAACCTGATCATTCAGGAGAATTGCCATGGAAACGGCGGCTTTTAACTACTTATATCTTCAGAATGTTTATACAACTATTATACTTTATAAGCACCACTTGTCAAATGCATTGCTGTCACATTCGAAATGCATTTTGAGGTTATATTTTATTTTAAAATTTGTACACAATTCGGAGCCATCTTTGCTTAGCCCGCGAAATTAAAAATTGAGTTTATTTGTGTGAGGTATTAATTTTATTTGTTATATTCAGGTCTCTTTATGAATGCATAATAATCCAGGAATATATTAGTATCATTTGAATGTTTTAATATTATCCATTTATCAAAGTTATTGTAATAGACAAATTTATTTTTAAATTAAAAAATTCAAGCGCATTGTTGCGGTGCAAATGTGTACTAAATTTAAGACTAGAGCGCCAAGGCTTCGATTTTTTGCCACTTGATCGTTATAAACAAATATAAATATTTCCAAATATTGCCAACATTCTTATTTATGAAAAAATTAATAATTGTGTTGTTAATTAGATTGCATTTTGAAAAAGTTAAATATCTGTGACTTTTTTTTATCAAAACCGCATCAAAAATTGAACATTTGTTGGTTAATTTTATCGTGACAATCAAGAAAAGTGAGGTTATGTTCAGTTTGCGGCTTTTATTTAGATATAGATTTTAAATAATTAATTAATTGTACGTGTAAATTAAAGTTGTATATGAAGTTCATTAAAGATGGAGTATAAATTTGAAAAATATGTCGACTGCCAACAAGGCGCTGTGCGTTCTGTAAGATTTAGTGGTGAGTGAATTTAGTAATATATCTTAGAGTATTTTAATGCTAATTATGTATTAATCGTAATTAATATTACACATAGGACTATTTTTGAAATATAAATTACTTGTTTTTCAAGCCTGCCAGCTATTTACTTTTATTTATTTTTTCTTTTCAGACTATAAATAAAATTAGATAAGGGGCCGTTCAAATACTATGTCTCGCGATTTTGAATACTTTTGCCACTCCTCCCCTTTTCATTATAGATCATCACACAAAGCTTGAACCCCCCAGGGTGACGTCGCTAATACGAACATCCCCCCCCCCCTCTTTAAATAATTTTTAAAAATTTATTTCATTTGATAAACGCCTAAAATAAGACGCAAAACATAATCTCAAAAATGCTCTCAAAACAGGGGAAATAAAGGGTAATTTTTTACGAAAATTGAATAATACCTACAAATAGAGGAATACATTCTTTTAAATATAAAATCAATCTGTAGGTGCAATATTGAATTCAATATGAAACGCTTATGATTTTATGCTGAAATATATTGCATTTTCAACCAAATAGTTGAATGTTCAACCGAAAAAGATTAATTTTCTACCAAAAGAGATGGATTTTCAACTAAAGTGTTGAGTTTTCAAGCTAAAAATTCGAATGTTTTAGAAAACAGTTGAATTAAGTTTAGACCAAACAGTTGCATTTTCAACCAAATAGTCGAACTTTCAATCAAAATCGATGAATTTTTAACCAAATAGTTGAGTTTCCAACGAAGTGGTCGAATTTTTAAACAAAAAAAGATTAAACTTCAACCAGATAGAGTCGAATTTTCAACCAAATATGTAGTTGAATTTTGAAGCCAAAAAGACGATTTTTTCTAGAATACAATTGAATTTTCAATCCACAAGGAAGAATTTTCAATCCAAAAAAGATGATTCCCACCAAAAACACTACGTGTGAAAAAATTCCGCCAAGTACATGACTATTAATATTGTATTTATTTATGTTAAAGGTAATCAAAGTTGTGAAATAAGAAAATGAAGCCAAGCACGAATAGTAGAAAATTTATAAATGAAGATGTTTTTGAATAAAAGAAATTAGTTCAATGAATTAAATTATTAAATAATTTTTTGTTTGCTAAAAAAAATTCAAAGTGTAGAGGAACAAAAAGAAATATTTGGCGGGCTTGTAATATAATAATTTATCATTATTATTATTGTAATGTTGGTACACTTATGTTTATTATTTGAAGACAATAATCGGCCCGCCAAATTTTTTTCCTGTTCCTCTACACTATCAACTTTCCTTTTTTTTTATCAAACAAAAGAATTATTTAATAAATTAATTCATTGAACTAATTTCTTTTATTAAAAAACACTTATATTTATAAATTTCCCACTATTCGTACTTGGCTTTATTTTTTGATCTCACAACTTTGATTACCATTAACATAAATAAATAAAATATTAATAGTCATGTACTTGGTGGAATTTTCTCGCACGTAGTGTTTTTGGTGGGATTTCATTCATTTTTTTCGCACTAATAACAAATCCACATACAGTAATAAATTTTTCTGACAATATTAGAATAAAATTGTAATCTAAAGTTGACTTTTTCTCAAGTTTTTTTTTTAAATGTTGATTTTAACGGATTTATTTGATTTTCAATTAATATCATTCAAACTTATAGGATAATTATTGTGAATAATTTTGTCTTTTCTTCGATTTTTCTTCGATTTTGAATTGATATGATTCAAACTGATAGGATAATTATTGTGAACAATTTTCTCCAAGAATCTGGTAATATGGTGGTATGTTTATGGATCACTTTCTCCTGCAAAAGTAGCACATGTACACCTTATTCAGTATGTTTATGCAAAGTTTCATCCAAATTGTTCGATTGGTTTTGGCTGCAGGTGCGTCTGCGTATTAGAAATATCAACGAATCTCAACGGATCCAATTGCTAACTTATTTCGTCCTGATTAATATGTCAAATCGTAAAATGAGATGTGATTGTCGAAGTTTTATAATCATTGGAATAAAATTATAGCTTGCAGACGACTTTTTGTTGAAAGATTTTTTTTTGAAAATAGGATTGTAGCTCATTTCTTTAATTTTTAATTGATATCTACCAAACTTACAGAATTGTTGTACTTTGGTGGGTTTCATATACCTACTAATATTGGTCAAGATATCTTATAAATTGACTGAGATATTCCACTTCGAGTGTTCAAAATCATTTATGTTATAGATAATAATTCACGGTAGCAATTTTTTTCTTTTTCGCATTTCGTTCTTCATGGCAGATTTTTTTTTCTCGTGTGGGTATTTAAATTCATTTTTTGCTTTTTTTAGTACATGGCGGCGATTCGTTACCGCCAATCTTGATTTTCAGTCCAAAAAGACGAATTCTCAACAAAGCAGTTGAATTTTCAACAAAATAATTAAATTTGAAAAATTTGACAAAGAACTAGAAGAATTGAGAGTTTTTCAAACAATAAGGCAAGGAAGAGAGAAGGACAAAGGACAGGAAAATGAGAATGAAGGAGACGCGTCGGTGTTCACGGAAGTCAAAAAGGACTAAAGACCAGGACGAAAGGAGCGAAAGGAGAAAATAGAGACATGAAAGTGACTTTCCGGAATGTTTCAAGTTTAAAAAACAAGCATAAGGGCTTATGGAGGTAATTGAAACAATGGGATGTAGTAATGATGAGTGAAACATGTGCGGATGAGAAAGATTGGAAGGGATATAAGGAATGTTACCGAAAGGATATGTATGGAAGATTCAAGAAGCAAGAAAGGAACATGTAAAAGGGAGAGAGATGGGCGGCATGGTAACAGGGGTGAGAAAGGATCTGACGGTATAACAGGGAGCAGAGGAAGATAGAGAAACAAAGAACGGAATAATGTTAAGAAGAATCAAAGTAGGAAAAGTAAGGGTAGCGGTAGTATGCGCTTATGGGAAAAGATGGGAAGAGGAGAGATGGAAAGCTATAAGGAGGTGGATGGAGAAGAAAGAGAGGGGGCTGGTATTGATAGGCGGTGACCTGAATGCTTGAACTAGGGATCAAGGGGGAGAGGTATGAGATGAAGAGAAAGATGTATTCATAAGGAACTCGAAACATAGAGAAACTGACCGAGAAGGTATGGAAGAGGAAGGGGTAGACGAGATAATAGAAAGAATGAAGGGGGCGATTGAGGAGATAAGGGAAGAGGTAAGCCCAAAAGGAAGGAAAGTGAAGAGAAAATGAAGAAAAGTGTAAGAAAATGCAGGAAAGGAGTAATTGACAAAAGGGAGTAAAATTATAGAAGAAAACGAGATTATGAGAGAATGTTGAACGAAAAAAGGCAGGAGGAGAAGGAAAGGTACATGGAGGAGGTAGAGAAAGCAGTAAAGGATGGGAGGGAATGGGAGGTGATAAATAGGGAAAAAGGAAGAAGGAAGGGCGTGAATGAGGAGATAAAAATGAGTGAGTGGACAGAGTAATTTAAAGGATTGTTAGGGGTGGAGGGGGTGAACAACGAAGGATAAGGGAGGAAGCGAGAAAGGTATCAAGGGGGAAAGGGGAAGAAGGGAATGACATATGTAGAGGAGAAGTAAATGAAGCAATAGAAAGGCTAAAAAGAAATAAAGCTAGAGAAAAGGATGGCATGGAGAATGAAGCGCTGAAGTATGGAGGGAAAGAAGTGAGAGAGGGGATGTGGAGAGTCTGTAACAAACTACCGAGAGATGCAAGGTGGCCTTAAAAATAGAGGACGGGACTAGTGATACCACTAATAAAGAAAGGAGAGGGTAAAAAAGTAGAGGAATATAGAGGAATCACGCTCATGGCAGTGGGTTATTATATCTATGCGGAAGTTCTCAGGAACAGGTTTGAAAGACAGGTAGAAAAAAAAAGAAAGTATCCCACACAACCAGACGGGCTTCTGAAAGGAATGGGAACAAATAATAACATTTACGTCCTAATTTATCTAGTCAAAAGGAATTTGGGGCGGAAAAAAGGGAAACAAGTGGCTTTGTTCATGGACTTCAAAGCAGCGTTCGACTCAATGAACAGAAGGGTGCTGTGGCAAGCTGTGAAAGAGAGAGGAGTAGATGAAGGGCTGATTGAAAGAATAACAGAAAATCTTGTGGATACTAGGTTCAGAGTGAGGATAGGAAATGAGAAAGAAGAGGAATTCTGGCCAGGAAGAGGGTTCAGGCAAGGTTGCCCGTTGAGTCCGCTATTATTTAGTGTAATGTTGGCAGGCTTAAAGGATAAGTTAAAGGAGAAAGGAAAAGGGGGTACGATCCTAGGTATCAGTAAGCTTTACTCTGTAGCATATGCGGATGATGTGCTATTGGCAGAGGACGAAAGAGGGATTAACTTGATGATGAAAGGGTTTGAAGAATATGTGAGAGGAAAAGATTTAACGGTGAATGTAAGTAAGACCAAGATAATGTGCTTCAGGAATATAAGGAGTAAAGTAGAGTACGAATGGAAGATTGACGGTGAATTGGTGGAACTAGTGGAGGAATTCTGTTACTTAGGGTTCTGGTTTGAAGCTGGGGGCGGCAATGAACTGCAAGTGAGAAAAGGAATGGAGTGTGTGAATAAAATAATGGGCCAAGTTTGGGGCATAAGGAAGAGAAGATTCAAGGATGACTGGAGGATGAGAGTATGGATGTTCGATGTTTTAGAATGGGTCGTCTTGTGTTACGGAATGGAGATTTGGGGATGGAAGGAGCATAAGAGAGTGGAAAGTCTTCACGAAAGATTTTTGAGGTGGGTTATGCGGATGAGCTGGAGCTGCCCAGAATATATATTGAGGGAAGAACTAGGAAGAAAGAAATTTGTAGTTAGGTAGTGTGCGGTTGTGAAGCGGAGTCTTGGGGCCATGCGTTTGAAGTGTGTACTGGAGAAGAAGAGGAAGGCAAAAGTGTAAATGATTGTGTGAGAGGAATTCTGGATGGAAACGGCTAGGGAGTGGGATGGATGAATAGACTGGAGGAACTGAGGGAAAACAAGGGGTGGGAAGCAAGATAAAGCTAAGAGTTTGTCTAGAGGAAAAAGTAAATTAGAGAAGTAAAGTAAAAAGTCGAGAAAACTATGAAATTAAAAGATGGTAAGAAGAAACGGAAGCCCTGGAAGCTCGCTCGTGCGCATATAGTCTGTAAATAGTAGAAAATAGCGAAGAAGTTAGCATTTAAGCTATATATTCAAGTAAGAATAAATATATTAAGGCACTTATAGTATGTAACTGATTGAAAAGGGAACGGAGGTCCTCACACCCGTAAAAGGGAGACATACATACATGCATACATACATACATACAAAATATTTGAATTTTTAAACCCGAAAATATGAATTTTCAACAATCAAAAGCTTAATTATCAACCAGTTGCATTTACAACCAACTAGTTGCACTTTCAAGCAAATAGGACGAATTTTCGAGAAACTAGTTCAATTTTTAACTAGATAGTTGAATTTTCGAGACAAAAAAACAATTTTTTTAGAAGACACTTGAATTTTTAATGCAAAAGGACGAATTTTAAACAAAACAGTTAAATTTTCAACAAAATATTTAAATTTTTGACAAATTAGTTGAATTTTTATCAAAATAATTAAATTTTAAACAAAATAGTTATATTTTCAACTAAAGTGATGTATCTTCAACAACAACAAAAATGAATTTGTAACAAAGAAGTTCAACTTTCAACCAAGTAGTTAAATTTTCAACTAGAAAGATTAATTCTCAACGAAAAATATAATAGTTAATATCTCTACCAAGAAAAGATTTTAATTTTAAATTTAAAAGGCGAATTCTCTAGAAAAGAGTTGAATTTTTAACAAAAAATTTAATTTTCAACCAAACAGTTGCATTTTTAACCAAAGAAGACAGATTTCTACCAGAAAAGATGAATTTTCGAACCAAAAAGACGAATTTTCTATAAAAGAGTTGAATTTTCAACCAGGAAAGATTTTTCCGGCAAGACAGAAAAAAAAATTTAACCAGATTGTTAAATTTTCAAACAAAAAAGACGAATCTTCTAGAAAACAGTTACATTTTCAACTCGAAAATATGAATTTTCAACCAAAAAGTTAATTTTTAACCATATAGTTGAATTTTCTACCCGAAAAGACAAGTTTTCAACAAAACAGTTGAATTCTCAACGCGAAAATATGAATTTTTAATAAAAAAGTTAATTTTCAACCAAACAGTTGAATTTTTAAACTTGAAACGATCAATTTTCAACCCAAAAACACAAATTTTCAATAAAACAGTTGAATATTCCAGCCAAAAGACGAATTTTTTACAAAACAGTTGAATTTTGAACCCGAAAATAGTAATGTTCAACAAAAAAGTTCATTTTCAACTAAATAGTTCAATTTTAAATTAAAAACGATCAATTTTCAACCAAAAATGGAATAGTTAAATTTGCAGTTGAAAAATTGATTTTAAACAAAAAGAAAAACAAATTTTCAGCAAAACAGTTACGTTCTTAACCAAAGAGATGGATCTTCAACTAATAAAATGAATTTTTAACTAATTAATTCAATCAAGTAGTTGAATTTTCAATCAAGAAGATTAATTTTCCACTAAAAAGACGAATTTACAACAAAATACATCAATTCTAAACCAATTTGTGGAATTTTCAACTAAAAACGATCAATTTTCAACCAATAAGGGAATAGTTAAGTTTTCACTTAACAAAGTTATTTTCAACCAAAAAAGAACGAATTTTCAACGAAATAGTCGAATTAGTTTAACAAAGTAGCCAACTTTCAACCAAGTAGTTGAATTGTCAACCAAGTAGTTGAATTTTCAACCAAAAAGGATGAATTCTCAGTGCAAAATTCAATAGTTGAATTTTCAACTAAAAACGATTAATTTTCAACCAAAAATAGGATAGTTAAATTTTCAGTTGAAAAAATTGAGTTTAAAAAAAAAACGAATTTTCAACAAAATAGTTGAATCTTTAATATAATAGTAAGCTTTTCAATCAAAAAGAATTAACTTTCAACGAAAAATAAGTGTATTTCTTGTTGGGTTCTACTAATTCAGTTCGCATTTAAGCGAAAAAACGAGAAAAAGGTGAAGTTTTTTGAAAACAGGGGTAAAAATAGGAATTCTTTAAAAAAGAATGAAGAGGGAAATAGGGGAAAGAGTGTGAAGTCTGTATTTGGATGCTGTACTTGTAAAATAAAATCACTCATTTTCATTTTCTTCAAGCATTTAAAAAAATTATTATTTACGTATATAGTTTTCATGTGTGATGTCACATTCTGCGTTTCCTTCCCCCTCTCTGATAGTGTGTGGTAGTTTTTGGACGACCCCTAAAGCAATATTATTTTGTTGGTAAAATTAGTGAGTTGAATATGTTTTTTATTTCAGTTGATGGTGCTTATTGCCTGACTTGTGGCTCGAATAGGAGAATAAAGCTCTGGAATCCTTACAAAGAAACTCATCTAAAAACTTACAGTGGCCATGGAGACGAAGTGATGGATGCACAAGCTTCTTGTGATAGTAGTCAAATAGTTTCTTGTGGTTTGGATAAATCTGTAATTGTCTGGGACGTTGCAACTGGAACTCCTGTTCGAAGATTTAGAGGGCATTCAGGAGCCGTCATGACCGTGAGGTGAGAAATTTTTTTTACTCATATAAATTTATTGAGTCCTAAATGGATAAAGCCTTATAGCATAAATTACTATTAAATTATCAAATGATTGACTTATTAACTTATGCTAGATGTATGAAAGACAAAAGATAATTAATTTAGTTTTAATGAAATGGAAAAAGCTGCATTCAAATTTGAATACTTTTATCTTTAGATCCTTTTCATTTGAAAATATAAATATATTCACTACTGTTTAATCTTAAAATTACTGCTTAATCAATTGCAGATACAATGAAGAATCTACTATGGCGATTTCGGGTTCTCGAGATAATTCCGTAATGTGTTGGGACACGCGTTCGAGAGCTCAGGATCCTGCACAGATTCTTAAAGATGCTAAAGACACGATATCCAGCGTTAGAGTTTCTGATTATGAAATTTTGACTGGATCTTTTGACTGCAGAATTCGAAGATACGATATAAGAAATGGCGAACTCTTTGCTGATTATTTAGGGGGTATAATAAACTACTTTCCTTTTAATTTATAATCACTGTTTAAAATTATATCTTTTACCGCCTAATTCTATCTTTAATTTCAATTTCAATTCCAATTCTCATTCTAATTTTTATTTCTATTATTAGAAATCGTTACATGTGCAAGTTTCACAAAAGACGGACAGTGCATCCTAGTCAGTTGTGCAGACGGAGTCGTCAGATTAATGGACAAGGACACAGGAGAACTGCTCGGTGAATTTTTGGGTCTTCCACCAACCGATTTGTGCCTGGAATCCACTGTTGATGCCAACGACACACGTATACTATCTGGCTCAAGTGATGGAAATCTCTGGATTTGGGATCTCGTGACACAAAAAGTAATTGCAAAATTGTCTGGAGACAAACCAACAAAATACCCTACAGTTTCTATCAGTGTTCATCCCCAGAAAAATTGTTTTCTTGCTGCAAATGGAATGAACATGCTAATGTGGGAAACCGAAACCGAAACAGAAACTGAAACAACTTCTTGAAATTAAAATAATATTTAAGTAAATATATATTTCTACCGGCAGCGGCGTTTTGTAATTTTTTTTGTTATTACAGTTATATCCTCGATCCTCATTAAATTTAAAAATATATAAATATATAAATAATATATAAATAATAAATTTATAAAAAAGATGTGAATAATAAACATATAAATAGATGAAGTAATTACCCGAAATGTTTTAGTTTCAAGACATTCAAAAAAGAAAAAATTTATTGAATTTAAAACATTTTTTATGGCAGCCATCTGTATGAAACTTTTTCTTTCAATTTCAAACGGAAAGGAACCGTTCAAGAAATACCGTAACATCTGAAGGGGGGGGGGGGGGTGAAAATTGTCAGAAAAATGCGTTACGTATTTTTTGAATGGGCCCAAATTGAAATTAAAAAGTCGAATATAACAAAATGTCGACCGGGATTGATGAGCTCTATTTTTATGGTCTTCATGATTTATCTCGAAAAATAGTGCTCCAAGAGAAAAACTCTCTATAGAAAAATGGTACATTTCATAAAATATATTCTATAGAACGTTTTCTGAATAAATCATTATTTTAATAAAATCAGCCTTACAAGAAACGCTCATATTATAAATTTTATGGCTTTAGTAAAAAAAACGAACACTATCTTGAAAAGTATACATTTCAGAGAACACTGTTGCACGTAAAAATTATAAATCTCAAATTACATTTTTTTTTGTACATTTCTTCATATTGTAATTATTTTGAGAGTTACATTAATTTTTACTTTAACAAGAAGAGAGTGCCTTGCAGTTTTTCCTTTTCTTTTTGTTTTTTTTTTTAGAACATTTTGAATTTGAGAGGGGTAGGGGGCGGAAATTATAATTTTCCTTTATTGTCTTATAAATTGCTCTCGATCTAGAAATTAATATTTTTTTCTTCAAAGAAGAATTTATTTAGATTCTTCTAGTTACTTCTGGCACGTCTGAAAGATTTACAACTTTCTAGGAGTAGTGGGGAATGTTTTAGAAAATTTTAAATCTAAGGGTGGGGTGGAAATTATAATTTCCCTATGATGGCCTATAAATCACTCTGGATCTAGAATTTGAAACTTTTTCCTTCTACAAGTGTTTCTTTTATAGATTTATCTAGTTATTACTCCCACGTTGTGAGGATGTAGACCTTCCTTGAATCAGTAGGGAATGTCTGAGAAATTTTTGACACTCCACCTCATAACGATTTAGCTGCTTAATTTGAACATGATTTTATACTTATGGAATAAATTTCTCGCATCAAATTGTAGTTGGGTGTATACTTTTAACAATGAATAATACAAATAATAATGTAGCCTCGGATAGGA
>JAUMHM010000086.1:14670621-14688914 GCA_032362435.1 Melikaiella ostensackeni
GACACATTCGTAAAAACATGTTTTCCGGGTTCAGGGGGTTTCAAAACGTGGACATTTGACAAAAACGGGGGGGGGTGTCAAATTTTACACAAATCTAATACATTCTCTGACGAGAATGTAAAAATTATTTAAACACAAAAATTACTAGAAAACTTGCTATAGAAACGGTGAGCCTAAACCAACTTAAACCTAAGAAAGACATTACTAGAACTTTTTTTGTGGAATATTATTCTGTCATAATATGCGTGTTTATTGCGCACAAAAAAAATAATCGTGAGAGCGCATTTTTTCAAAATTTGAAATTTTGATTTTCAAAAAAAATGGTTTAAATAAATTTTTGAAAATGCTTAGGGTTTTCAAATGCCCAAGAATTAATTTTGAGAAAATGCTCTCGAGATAGCCTAAACAGAGCATTCACAGAGCATTCAAGAGAATTTAAAGCATTTATTGTTTAAACAAATATATATCATAATTAATACAAATATTCTTTACAAACACACTCTAGAGTGAATTAAACATATACTTGATTCAAATTACATACTGTCTGGGATCACAGCGGTTCACTTGCTCAATGTTAAGTATAAAAGGGGATTTTTTTCCGAAAAATGGGGATTAAAAGGGGATTTTATTTATTATTAAATACCTTTTATATCATATGCACGGTGAGTGTCAAACGACTTTAATCGAAAGGTTCTTGAAGTCAAATGATATTTATCAGAAATTGCTTCATGATGCCATTCAAGTATTTTTCATAATAAAAAAATCCCAATACAAAATTTATTTTCAAAATTTCAAATTTTCAGTTTGAGAAATTATTTTTTCATCAGAGGAATATAGAAACCTTTGTAGATTCGACAGTTATAATTTTACAACATTTTTTGCAGAACCGTTTTTACTTTATTTTTCGCACTTAAAAAACCTTGAGACATTAAATTCTTTTAAAAAATTTTTGTTTAAAAATAAAATTTCAAATTTTGAAAAAAGTGCTTCCACGATTATTGTTTCTTTATATATTCCGCAAAATATATTATTATATACCGCAAAAAAGTTCTATTAATGCCTTTCTCAGGCTATAATTGCTTCACCGTGTATGAGAATCTCGTGAATATTGAACGAAAGTGCATTCTAACAGTAGCGCCTTTTCTTTAGCAAGTTTTCTAGTTATTTTTATGTTCAAACAGCTTTTTTTTGATAACTTTGAAAAATCTGTTGAGCCCTTCAGCACTTTCCATTGAATAAAATTCATCAGAAGAAAATAGATTTTGATTCTTTATTCTCATTAAATTTTTCCTAGTGTATTTTTTTCAGTACAGAACCCTGAAATGTTCAAAGTATTTTTCTAAGTAAGCAAGAATGAATTAATCTGAAAAACACAAAAATGACTTTTTTAAAAGCCTAATTTTCTATTTTTGTTTCCTTAGATTTTTAAATTTGTTTTTAATGTATTTTTAACAGTATTTAATTATTTTGATGAAAATTCAACAATTTTGTTAAAAAGTCATCCTTGAGTAGAAAATTCAGCTTATTTCGTTGAAAATTCAAGTGTTTTGTAGAAAATTCGTCTTTTTGGCTTGAAAGTTCAACAATTTAGTTGAATTTTGTATTTTTTTGGTTGGAAATTCATCTCTTTGGCTAAAAATTTAATTAATTTGTTGAAAACTCGTTTTTTTTTAAATTAAAATTTGACTATTCCATTTTTGGTTGAAAATGAATTATTTTAGTCGAAAATTCATCTATTTTGGTAGAAAATTCAACTATTTGGTTGAATTTTTTTTTCTTTCTTGACAGAGTAATCTTTCCTTGTTGAAAATTCAACAATTTTGTAGAAAATTCAACAATTTGGTTAACTTTTTTTTCCATTCTTGACTGAAAAATCTTTCTTGGTTAAAAATTCAACCCTTTTGTTAAAAAGGCATCTTTTTTGCTTAAAAAATCAACTGTTTTGTTGAAAATTCGCTTTTTTGGGTTGAAAATATAATTTTTTTAGTAGAAAAAAAACTGCTTTGTTAAAAATTCCTATGTTTAGGTAGAAAATTCAACTATTTTGTAGAAAATTCATCTCTTTGGTTGAAAACCCTTTTTTTTTTAAATGAAAATTTAGCTATTCAATTTTTGGTTGGAAAATTAATTATTGTATTCGAAAATTCAATTTTTTGGTTGAAGTTGTTTTCCTTTCTTGAGAAAGTAATCATTCTTGGTTGAAAATTCAACAATTTGGTAGAATATTCAACTATTTGGTTGAATTATTTATTCCCTACTTGACTAAAAAATATTTCCTGGTAAAAATTTAAGTCTTTTTTTAAAAAGTCGTTCTTTTTGGTAGAAAAGTCAACAGTTCTGTTGAAAATCCGTCTTTTTGGCTTGAAAATTCAACTACTTTAGTAGAAAATTGAACTATTCTTTAGAAAATTCAATAATTTGGTTGGAATTTTTTTCTTTTTCGACTAAAAAAAATCTTTCTTGTTTGAAAATTCAACTCTTCTGTTTTCTTGGTTGAAAATTCAACTTTTTTGTCAAAAAGTCATCCTTTTTGCTTATAAAATCAACTGTTTCGTTGAAAATTCGTATGTTTAGATAGAAAATTCAACTGTTTTGTAGAAAATTCGTCTTTTTAGCTTGAAAATGCAACAATTTGGTTGACATTTTTTTCGTTATTGATTGAAAATTCATCTCATTTGTTGAAAATTCGTTTTTTTTTTAAATGAAAATTTAACTATTCCATTTTTGATTAGAAAATGAACTATCGTAGTCGAAAATTCAACTATTTGGTTGAATTTGTTTTTCTTTCTTGACAGAGTAACCTTTCTTTGTAAAAAATTCAGCAATTTGATAGAATATTCACCTATTTGCTCACCTTTTCTTCCCTACTTGACTAAAAAATCTTTCTTGGTTAAAAATTTAACTCTTTTGTTAAAAAGTCGTCCTGTTTGGTTGAAATATCAACTGTTTTATTGAAAATTCGTCTCTTTGGGTTGAAAATTTAATTATTTTAGTAGAAAATTGCATTGTTTTGTAGGAAATTCAATAATTTGGTTGAAATTTTTCTCTTTTTCGACTAAAAAATCTTTCTTGTTTGAAAATTCAACTCTTCTGTTTGAAAATTTATCTCTTTCTTAAGAAAGTCAATTAGTTTGTTAAAAATTCGTGTTTTTAAATGAAAATTTAACTATTCCAGTTTTGGTTGAAAATGAACTATTGTAGTTGAAAATTCAACTATTATGGTAGAAAATTCAAATATTTGGTTAACTTTTATTTCCTTTCTTGACTGAAAAATCTTTCTTGGTTGAAAATTCAATTCTTTTGTCAAGAAGTCATCCTTTTTGCTTATAGAATCAACTGTTTCGTTGAAATATCGTATGTTTAGATAGAAAATTCAACTGTTTTGTAGAAAATTCGTCTTTTTGGCTTGAAAATTCAACAATTTGGTTGAAATTTTTTTTCTTTATTGATTGAAAATTCATTTCATTCGTTCACAATTCGTTTTTTTTCAAAATGAAAATTCAACTATTTCATTTTTGGTTGGCAAATTAACTGTCGTAGTCGAAAATTCAACTATTTGGTTGGATTTGTTTTTCTTTCTTGACAAAGTAACCTTTCTTTGTTAAAAATTCGAAAATTTGGTAGAATATTCAAATATTTGGTCACCCTTTTTACCCTACTTGACTAAAAAATATTTCCTGGTAGAAATTGAAGTTTTTTGTTAAAAAGTCGATCTTCTGGTAGAAAAGTTAAAGGTTTTGTTGAAAATCCGTCTTTTTGGGTTGAAAATGTAACTATTTTAGTTGAAAATTGAACTGTTTTGTAGAAAATTCAATAATTTGGTTGAAATTTTTTTCTTTTTCGACTAAAAAAATCTTTCTTGTTTGAAAATTCAACACTTCTGTTTGAAAATTCATCTCTTTGTGAAAAAATTCAATTAGTTTGTTGAAAATTCGTTTTTCTACATGAAAATTTAAGTATTCCATTTTTGGTTGAAAATTAACTATTGGAGTCGAAAATTCAACTATTTTGGTAGAGAATTCAACTATTTTGGTAGAAAATTCAAATATTTGGTCAACTTTTGTTTCCTTTCTTGACTGAAAAATCTTTCTTGGTTGAAAATTCAACTCTTTTGTCAAAAAGTTATCCTTTTTGCTTATAAAATCAACTGTTTCGTTGAAAATTCGTATGTTTATGTAGAAAATTCAACAGTTTTGTAGAAAAATCGACTTTTTGGCTTGAAAATGCAACAATTTGGTTGACATTCTTTTTCTTTATTGATTGAAAATTCATCTCATTTGTTGAAAATTCGTTTTTTTTTTTAAATGAAAATTTAACTATTCCATTTTTGATTAGAAAATGAACTATCGTAGTCGAAAATTCAACTATTTGTTTGAATTTGTTTTTCTTTCTTGACAGAGTAACCTTCCTTTGTTAAAAATTCAACAATTTGATAGAATATTCACCTATTTGCTCACCTTTTTTTCCCTACTTGACTAAAAAATCTTTCTTGGTTGAAAATTTAACTCTTTTGTTAAAAAGTCGTCCTGTTTGGTTGAAACATCAACTGTTTTGTTGAAAATTCGTCTCCTTGGGTTGAAAATTTAATTATTTTAGTAGAGAATTAAATTGTTTTGTAGAAAATTCAACAATTTGGTTGAAATTTTTTTTCTTTTTGACTGAAAAATGCTTCTTGGTTGAAAATTCAACTCTTTTGTCGAAAAGTCATCCCTTTTGGTTAAAGAATCAACTGTTTCGTTGAAAATTCGTCTTTTTGGGTTGGAAATTTAACTATTCTAGTAGAAACTTGAACTGCTTTGTAGAAAATTTAACAATTTGGTTGACATTTTTTTCTTTTTTGACTGAAAAATGTTTCTTAGTTGAAAATTCAACTCTTTGGTGAAAAGTGATCCCTTTTGGTTGAAAATTCAACTGTTTGATTAAAGATTCGTCTTTTTTGGTTGAAAATTCAACAATTTGGTTGGCATTTTTTACTTCCTTCATCGAAAATTCATTTCTTTGGTTGAAAATTAGTTGTTTTTTTAAATGAAAATTTAACTACTCCATTTTTGGTTGGAAAATGAACTATTGTAGTCGAAACTTCCACTGTTTGGTTGAAAATTAACTTTTTGGTTGCAAATTAAATTTTTGGTTGAAAATTCATATTTGCGGGTTGAAATTCAACTGTTTTGTTGAACTTTTTTTCATTCTTAGAAGAAATATATTTTTTGGTTGAAAAATAAATTATTTTGTTGTAAATTCGTCTTTCCTGGATGAATTAAATTGATTTTGATTGAAACTCAAAATATCTTTTGGTTCAAAATTCAACTACTTGGTTAAAAGTTGAACTAATTCGCTAAACATTTATTTTTTTGGTTGAAAAATAAATTATATTGTTGCGAATTCGTCTTTTCTTGATGAATTAAACTGATTTTGATTAAAAATTAAAATCTTTAATGGTTTAAAATTCAACTAATCGGTTGAAAGCTGAACTAATTTGCTAAAAATTAATTTTTTTGGTTGAAGATTCATCATTTTTTTAGAAATTTATATATTTTGTCGAAAACAGTGTCTCTTTTGGTAAAAAATTAATCTCCTTGGTTGAAAATTAAACTATGTGGTTAAAAATTCTTTTATGTTGTTGGAAATGCAATATTTTTACTTGAAATTCTAGGAATTTGAAGCGTTTCAAATTGAATTTAATGTAGTACATACATTAATTTTATTTAAAAGGATCTCTTTCAAAGCGTCTTGTCCTCTAATTTCTTGAACTTCTGTTTATGATTCTTGAAAAATGAATTGAAACTTTGTAAAAACGGGGGATAAGGGGGAAACTTGGGGCAACATTCTCGATTTTAGGTATCTTAGGGGATTTTTCAAATTCATGAGGAAAAAGAAGAAAAGGGAATTAGGTTAAAAGGGGGCGGACTGTGATCCCTGTGCTGTTTGATGCGAAAAATATGTTCTGCTTTGATAATTCGAATTTAGCGCCTTTTCTAATACAAGGCGATACATTTTCCCGCAAAATTTAAATAATACAATTATTATTTGTGCATTTTGAAATAAATTTAGCTATTTAGGCTATTACAATTTAAAATAAAATGTGATCAGGAAGACATTTTTACTTTAAAAGTTAATAAGAATGGAAGATACGATTTTTTTGATCCTCATTCATAATGCTCATAAAAGTGGAGATTTTAAAAATAATTTCTTACTTTCATATCAAAAAATGAAAGTTTTACGATTGTGGTAACTGAATTAAAAATACTTGACGTCAAATTAAAGCAAATAGAATTTATGTTATCATAAAATATAAAGTATTTGTTCATTAATTTATTATTATTTTTCAAGGGTTCCAGCTAACGGTTACTATTTTTTCGTTTTCAACTCAGAAAACGAAATCCAACCAAATTATCTAAGAATAAAGTTTGATTTACTAAAGACTGTGTACAACACATCAAATCCAGTTCATGCTTGTGAAAACAGCACTAATGAGTGTTCATTGCCCTTCAATTTTTTTAGTAACCAAAAAACTGTGTTAGAGTTGCCAGTCGGAGGAAATGATTCCCAATGGAATGAAGAATTTATAGTAATTTCGACATGTGAGCCTCGAACATCGATTTATATTTCTTGTGTAATTACAGTACCATTATTAATATTAATTTTTGCTTTCCACTAATTGAAATTCCTTCAAAAAATATTCAACTAAAAAAGGATATTTGCTTACTTAATATTTTTACAATGAAGATTTTTCTTCGCCAGTCACATTCTTAATTCTACAATAGATTTTTTACAAGTCGGAAAGTATATACAGAGTTCTAATTTTTATATTTTTAAATAGAGAAATGAAAGTTGCTGCGTGATGAAAGTGAAAGTTTATAATTGTATATTTCAATATTCATATAATAATAAGATTATTGAAATTTAAATGAAATTGTAGATAATAGAAGCGATATTTATTCGCAAAAATATTTTTAGGGCTTATAGTGACGAATACATTGTTGTATTATAACGTAACCACTGCATCTTGTGATATTTCAGACAGGGTATTTTTTCTGTAAAACAGTATTTTGAATGTAAAGCGTTTGAACCTGAGATTCCTTTTAAGACATTTTGTTTTTAATTTTTACTTTTTATGATTTGAACGAGATTGTCAAAAAAGTCTTTTTATTTTTCGATCTAAATTTGATATAAAACCAAATTTTTCTTTGAAAAATGTATCTCAGGTGATTTTTTCTCATTTCGTATTCATATAAATAAATAACATTATAATAAAAATGTTACAAACGTTAATTTATATAGTAACATATAGTTATTTAGATTTTAAATAATACAGTGCCTTATAAGTAATTGAAAAACTACATATCATATTTGATAGATAATACGTAAAAATAATGAAACAGAGAAAATATGTTTAATTATATCCTACATTTTTAATTACTAATAGCATATAACATGTAAGAAATGTAAACAAAAGATTAAAAATAAAATAATAGAAGAATGAGCAAATGGAGAATGATCTAAGATTATAGACTGTAGAAAAATGTAGAATAATTGAGTAAAATTTTTTATAAATAACTCTTAAATATATTTTCTCTGTCTTAATAATTATTTTAAATATAATTTTCGTAAATGTCTTTAATATTTTAGATTGTAGATATATATAGATGAAACTGCAAGACTGTTACTGTTGTATAAAGCTTGATGAGAATTGAATAGCAATTAAGATTTCGAAACTTTTTGTTAAGTTTTATTGCAATAATTATATTAGAAACGAAGTAGTGAGTCATTAATATAAAAAAGCATCTTCTTAATGTAAATATGTGCATGAAATTTGAATAGATTAAATAAAGTGCTTTTGTTTATAGTATTCTAGTTCATCTTCTTTAATTATTTATTCCCTAAAAAACGCTGGAAAGCCCAAACAAATTAAAAAATTAATATGGGAACGTCCATTAGTTACGTGAGGGGAATTATTGAAATTTTAGACAAAATTCTTCGAATTCCCTTGAAATTTTTGAAATGTCTTGAAATTATTTGGAGTCTGTTAAAATACCTCAAAATCTTTTGAAACACCGTAAAATACTTTGTTTAGCCTTAAAATCAGTAGAAGTCCTTCGACATTCCTTAAAATTTTGTAAATCTCTTGAAATTCTTTGGAATATTTTCAAATAACTTAAAATCTTTGAAATACTTTGAGCTATTTTTAATTCCTTAATAACGCTTGAAGTTATGGAAATCCGTAGAAATCCCCTAGAATAAAATTCAATTTGTTCGGTAAAGTTCAAAATTTTAAGGGATGTCGAAGGACTTCCACTGATTTTAAGGCCTTATTTAGAGGATTTTACAGGGATTCAAAAGATTTTAAGGTAAGCACTTTAACAGAATCCAAATATTTTCAAGACATTTCAAAAATTTCAAGGGAATTCGAAGAATTTTATATGATCCCCAATTTTATGGGGTTTCTATGGAAAACTTAAGCGCTTTCAACTATAATTTCTAGAGAACTCTAATGAATAAATTGAATTTTTTTCTAAGGGATTTTTACGGATTTCCACCATTTCAAGGGTTATGAAGGAATTGAAAATAACTCAAAGGATTTTAAGTTATTTCAAAATATTCCAAACGATTTCAAGAAATTCACAAAATTTTAAGGAATGTCGAAGAACTTCCACTGATTTTAAGGTTTTTAAAAAGGATTTCACGGGGTTTCAAAAGATTTCAAGGTATTTCAACAGACTCCAAATAATTTCAAGACATTTCAAAAATTTCAAGAGAATGCGAAGAGTTTTGTAGGATTTCCAAAGATTTTATAGGATTTCTATAGAGAACTGAATAAGAGAAAATGAAATTTCAAGAGATTTTTAACAACTCCAAAGATTTCAATGAATTTTAAGCGATTTCAACTATAATTTCTAGAGCATTCAAGCAATAAATTAAATTTTATTCTAAGGGATTTCTACGAATATTCATAATTTCAAAGGATATGGAGGAATTAAAAAAATCTCAAAGATTTAAAAAATGTTGAGTTATTTAAAAATTATCCAAAGAATTACAGGAGATTTACAAAACTTTAAGAGATGTCGAAGGACTTCCACTGATTTAAAAGAATCTTAAAAGATTTCAAGCGGTTTCAAAAAATTTTAAGGTTTTCTAATAGACTCCAAATAATTTCAAGATTTTTCAAAAATTTCAAGCGAATTCGTAGAATTTTGTAGGATTTCCAAAGATCTTATGGGATTTCTATAGAGAACTAAATTCTAGAGAATAAAATTTCAAAAGATTCCTAGCGATTTCAAAGATTTCAAGGGATTTCAAGCAATTTCAACTATAATTTTTGAAGAACTTTAGGGAATAAATTAAATTTTATTCTACGGGATTTCTACGGATTTCCATAATTTTAAGAGATATAAGAGAATTAAAAAAATTTCAAAGGATTCTAAAGATTTCAAGTTATTTTAAAATATTCCAAACAATTTCAAGAAATGTACAAAATTTTAAGGGGTGTCGATGGACTTCCACTGATTCTAAGGCTTCTTAAAGGATCTTACGGGGTTTTATAAGATTTTAAGGTATTTTAACAGACTCCAAATAATTTCAAGACATTTCAAAAATTTCAAGGTAATTCGTAGAATTTTGTAGGGTTTCCAAAGATTTTAGGGATTTCTATAGAGAAATAAATTCTAGAGAATAAAATTTCAAGAGATTCCTAGCGATTCCAAAGATTTCAAAGGGGTTCTAGGCGATTTCAAGTATAATTTTTAGAGAATTGAGGGAATAAATTAAATTTTATTCTAAGGGATTTCTACGGATTTCTATAATTTCAAGGGATATGAAGGAATTTAAAAAAGTTCAAAGAATTTTAGAGATTTCAAGTTATTTTAAAAGATTCTAAATAATTTCAAGAGATCTACAAAATTTCAAGGGATGTCAAAGAATTTGGTAGGATTTCCAAAGATTATAAGGAATTTCAAAGAACTCCACAATATTTAAGGGATTTCTTAGGATCTTCAAGTATTTAAATTATTTTAGGAGATTTTAAAAATTTCAAGGGATTTCAACGGATATCAATGAAATTTCTAAATTTCTAAAATTTCTAATCTTTAAAATGAACTCATTTTCAAGGCGTGAATTTGGAAAATTAATTTCTATACACATTTAAAAGCATATAGGTTTTAGTGCTTTCTCGGAATTGTTCAGTTTTGCACACTTGCAAATTGAAGTTAGTAGTTAAAATTAGAATACAGATCAGTACTAAATTATTAATTTAGAATGTTTTATTCAAATAATTAAAAATGTTTACCCTCAAGCGTTTCCATTTTGAAAGTATACTGAAATTATTATTAAAGTTTGTTGGACAAAAAACGAAAATTGTTCAATTTTATGACTTTCACTTTGGAAGTATGAAATTTTTAATTTATTAAACGTTAAAGGCTTTCAATTAAGAATTGTTAATTACAATCGATTTTAATTTGAAATTATTAACTTTTGAACGCTTCAAACTCAAAATTGACTATTAAGGTTTTCAATTGAAAATTTTACAATTTTGGAAAAATTTAAAATAAAATTGTCTTCGCAACACTTTTATTATATGAAACTATTTGCTTGGAAATTTTTCAAATGTAAAATTGTATAACTATTAAGGCTTTTAATTTTAAATAAAATAATTTTACTAGGGCTCTCAATTTAAAATTATTGTACAATATTAAAAGCATTAATTTCAAATTCTTCAATTCCAAGCACTTTCAGTTCTAAATTATAAAATTTTTAAATTTGAATGTTATATTTCAACAGCCAAAACATGTTTCAATTAGCATATTGAAAAAATAATAATTAGAAAGAGGAAACTAACGCAAGAAATGCCTTGGGCCCCCCTCCCAAGTAAGAATTCGTAAGATTTTCCGAACTCCCTCCCCCCCAAAAAAGCCTTACATAATTAACGGACACTCCCTATCTTCGTTTTTTTAAAACATGAAAAAATAAATTTTGGAAATTTGAAAGGATTTAAAATTTTTTATTTTGCCCAGAATTAAATTCATACCTTAAACTTGAAAACTTGAAATGGAATATTTTATATTTTCTGTAATGAAATTGAGGTTGCCTTACAATCCAAATTGAGGCGCCAGATGAAAAAAGGAGATATAGAATTATTTCCCGTGAGGCGTGGGGGGGGGGGGGGGGGGGCTCTGGCTGCTTTAAAAATCAGGACTTAAAAAATTCATGGAGTCAAGCAACCCTAATTGTATCCTAAATACGGGCTTAAGGCACATTATCTGGACACGTGTCACATTATTCTATTGTATACGGCTAAAAGGATATCAAAATATCAATTTTTAAATCTACTCAACATTGAATGAGAAGCAGATTTTTAATCCTAGAAGAATAACAAATAAATAATTTTTGTTTCATTCCAAAAGTATTGAAAAATATCAAGGATGTTTTAAATATAGCGAATTTGATTAATTTTTAATTTTTGCATCAAATAAACAATGCTTTACCTTTTGCGTTTTTGTTAAATTAAAATTTATTGTGATAAAGTAAATTAAGAGCAATAAAAATTATGCATGAGAACAAGCAATCTTTTTTATAAGAAATTTTTGTATGAAATATCAACTTTCCACAAAATCTTGAAAAAATTATCGAAATTTGTATTCATTTAGGGTCCTGACCTCCCAGTGGTTTCCCACAGGGGTCGTGACTTGTGGCCAGATTGCTCGTGACGATGAATAAAAACTAGGAATCAGTGAGCCCAAAGTACTTATACACGTGACCTTTGCTGGGAAATTCGAGTCTAATGATCCACTAAATATAAAAATACCTAAAAAGTTGCGGGAAAATAATTGTATTAAGTTTTATGTTCAATAAAAAAGGAATTTAATCAAATAAACTTTTTTGTAAGAGAAAAGTAAAAGAATCGTTTTGATGAAAAATACTCTTCTCTACAAATATAATAACAATAATACATTTAAAAAATATAGTCATATAAAAATATTTATATTATAACAAAATATAAATAAATTTTTTATCATCGAGATTAAAAATTGAAGTGGATTTGATAAAGTTGGATAAAAATGAAGAACATAAATATCTAGAAAACAAAATACTCTTCAGAAGCTAATTATTTATTTATTAAAAATTATTTTTAACAGCTTCTCAATTGTGTAAAATTCTTAAAGTGTCAAAAGTCGAAATCAGGGGCGGATTGGCCATGGGACTGAATCGATGTACACTCAACTCTCGAGTCAGTGCGGGTCTCGGGCATTGCTTACTTTGACCGTGAGACTCTTCCGAGAATTTCTACGATGAAAACAGTCAGAGCCGTATGAAACATTTCCAGTAGGAATACATAATACTGATTAACTGTATTTTGTACAAATGTAGATGCTTGTTATCATAAAGGATGGATCTTTTTAAACAAGAAAGACGAATTAATAAAAGGAAGATTTTCCGCGTGTATTTAAAAATAAATGCGAAGTATGTACGCGAGTGTGCCAGCTGCCCGCATTGTCGATACGGTACTACGTGATTGCGTCAAGGTCGCCGCGCGTCTTCCCCTGTCCCCTAGAGTCGCTGGTCATCGAGTGCGAGCTGGCAGAATTCTAGGGACGCAGTAATCCGAGGCGCAGTATATCGAGAGTTGAGTGTAATCACCGATGGGCCGAAGACATCGAAGGCCGGCCGCTCGCAGCGGTCCACAGTGGTCGGTTTTGTGAAGTTCTGCCTCACAATCGTAGAACTTTAGATTGGAATGACCTGGATGGATAAATTTTTTTAAAATTAAAGATGAATCCTAACTGAATATAGAAAAATTATAGAGAACATGTTGAAAAAATGTTTGACCTTGAAAATCTCTATTGAAGTTGTCATTTTTGGTAAAAAATATCGTTTATTGAATACCACATATCATGTGCCACATATGTTTTTATATAGATTTTTGCATGCCTAATCCGAATCTTTCATGTAAATTGATGTAGGTCAAAATCCAAAATGGCGGATCCAGGATGGGTGACTAAAATTGTAAAACAAAACCTACTTGACTAAAAATGGCTGCTCAGGAGTTTTTTGGGTCATTGATTTCAAATCTAAAGTCAAAAAGTCAAAATTCGTAATGACGGATCCAATATGGCGGATCATAATTGTAAAGCAAAACCAATTTGACCAACAAATTTTGTTCAGGGTTTTTTCAGGTCTCTGATTTCAAATCCAAAGCCAAAATTTCAAAATCTGAAACAGCGGATCCAATATGACGGCTCAAAATTATAAAACAAAACCGATTTGACTAAAAATTGCTATTTTGGGAGTTTTCGGGTCGCAGATTACAAATACAAAGTCAGATTTTTAAAACTCAAAATGACGGATCCAATATGGCGTCTCGAAATTGTGGAAAAAAAAATTTGACTAAGGATTGCTACTCTGGGGTTTTTTCGGGTCGCTCATTCTAAGTCCAAAGTCAGATTTTTAAAATTCAAAATGTCGTATCCAATGTGGCTGCTCAAAGCTGTAAAACAAATCCGATTTTTATAAAAATTGCTATTCTGGGGGTTTTCGGATTCCTGATTTATAATACAATAATGGATCAGCCATTTTGAATTTTAAATATCTGACTTCGGATTTGAAATCAGCGACCTGAAAACCCCCCGAATAGCAATTTCCAGTCCAATTGGTTTTGCTTCACAATTTCGATCCGCCGTATGGGATCCGCCATTTTGAATTTTGACTTTAGATTTGAAATCAGTGACTCAAAATAACCCCGACTAGCCATTTTTAGTCAAATCGGATTTGTTTTACAATTTTAGTCACTCATATTGGATCCGCGATTTTTGATTTAGACCTAAATTAATTTACACGGCAGATTCGGATAAGGCATGCGAAAATCTACATAAAAACATGTGCTGCACATAAAATGTAAAATCAAAGCGTCCATGGTATTTAATAAACAATTTTTTTTACCAAAAGTGCCAAATTCAACAGGGATTTTCAAGGTCAAAACATTTTCTTACGTGCTCTCTATAATTTTCTTATATTCGGTAAGGGTTCATCTTTAATTTTTTAAAAATTATCCCTTTAGGTCATTCCGATCTAATGTTTTACGATTTTCAGACAGAATTTCACAAAACCGTCCACTGTGCGGCCTTTAAGAAAAAATTCTGAAAATCTTAGAAATCTCATTAAAATCCTTTAAATTTCATGAAATTCCTTGACACCCCTTCAAATATTATAAAATCACTTCAAATCTTTACAATTCTTTAAAATCTGATAAAATCCCCCGAAAAACCCGTGAAATTCCATGAAACCTGATATTTTCTAAAATCCTAGAAAATTGATTAAAATGCATTGAGAGCTTTTAAAATCCCTTAAAATCATTGAAATAGTCGAAAATTTTATTGAATCCGTTTAGATTTCTAGGAACCTTTCAAAATATCCTAAGACCTATAAAATCCTATAAAATCTAAAGTCCTATAAAATCCTTCCAAATCTTCTCAAATTCTTTAATACTAGTATAAAATTTTAAAAAAATATCTAACAATCATCAAAGTAATTGGAAATTCCTTCACAGTATTTAAAGCTCTTAAAAATTTCTTGGAATCTTTTAAGATACCCTAAACTGTTTCAAATCCTTTGAAATCTTTTGAAATCCTTTGAAATTGTTTCAAGCTCTCGAAAATTCCTTTGACTCTTTTAAAATATCCTAAAATATTAAAAGTTCTTTTGAATCTGGAAATACCTTGCAATAATTAAAAATCTCTTCAAATCTTTGAAACATTTGAAATTCCTCAATTTTTGTGAACAAATTCCTCAAAATCCATTAAAATATTATAAAATCCCTTGAAATCCCGTGAAATTTCATGAAATCTGATGATATTTCTTAAAATCCTGGAAAATTTATTAAAATATATTTAGAGCTTTCAAAATCCCTTAGAATTATTGAAATCATCGTAAATCTAATTAAAACCCTTTAAATCCCTTTGAAATCCCTTGGAATCTATTAGAAGATCTTGAAACCTTACAGGTCCTGTAAAACCCTTCCAAATCTTCTTAAATTCTTCAAAATTATATGAAATTTTTTTTGAATACCTAAAAATCATTAAAATCCTTGAAAATTCCTTGACAGTTTTTAAATCTCATGAGATCTTTAAAAATACTTTAAAATATTTCAAATCATTTGAAATTCGTTAAAGCTCTTGAAAATTTCTTGGAATAATTTTCTTGGATTGGAATCTTTTAAAATATCCTAAAATGTTCAAAATTCTTTAAAATCCTTGGAAATACTTTTCAATATTAAAAAATTTCTTCAAATCTTTGGATGTCTTTGAAATCCCTCAATTCTTATGGATAGATTTTTTGAAATCTATTTAAATATTATTAAATCCCTTAAAATACCGTGACATTAGATGAAATCTGATGCGATATTCCTTGAAAGCTCTCTGAAATCCCTTCAAATTCTTTAAATCTATTGAAAAATTTTGAGAATCTTTCAAAATATCCTAAGATCTTTAAAATATTTGAAAATGCCTTGTAATATTTGAAGATCTCCTCAAATCCTTGAAATCCTACGAAATCCCTCAATCGCTGTGAAATTTTTTTTTAAAATCCTACGAAATCCTTTAATTTTTGTGAATAAATTCTTTGAAATACATTAAAATATTATAAAATCCCATGAAATCGCATGCAACTAGATGATATTCCTTGAAATCTCTTGAAATATTTCAATTAATATGAAATCCTCTGAGATCCTGGGAAATTCATTAAAATACGATGTTGAGGATTTCAAAATTCTTCGAAACCGCATGGGATTTCTAAAAGCCTACGAAATCCCTTATTTCTTGTGAAATCTCTTGAAATGTATAGAAAAATTATAATATGTTTAGAAATTTTTTATATTTATTGAAATTCCATGAAAATCCCATTAAATCCCACAAAAAACTTGGCAATACTATGAATTTGGTTGAAAGCTGTTAAAATCCTTTGCAATAATTTCAAATCGTTTGAAATCTGTTGAAATTCTTTGAAATCCCCAGAAGCCTTTTAGGCCTTTTGAAATCTTTTGAAATAAAAAAAAAATTGCGTAGAACCGCTTTTAGGGCCGATCAGCAAGACTTTTTACCGGGTCGGTTGGAAAATCCCAGCTCGCTTCTGATCGAAATGGATTATTGAATCGAAATAAAGTGTTCATTTTCGTTACTGGTGTAATTTTGAGAACAAGTTACTGATAGGGTGGTTTTGTGCGCATTTGCAGGGCTATATAAATTATAAAGGGTGTGTCAATAGAAAAAGAGGCGTGCCAGTTTGGTTTGCGCAGTGTCCCATGAACGTCAAACGGGATGTTATAGTAGAGAGGGGGTGAAATCCAGGGGGTGAAATCAATTTCCCTTATCGTCAACGACCAGCCACCCCATATTAATTCCATTATTAGCCTTCTCTCCTTTCGAAACATTCATACATACATGTGTGCACACATCATTAAATCGGAAACATTTTTTGATTGATAACGCTATTTTTCACGTATTTTGAAAATAATATGTCGCTGTATTTCTATTAAAAAATTATATTGCAAATTTATCTTGAGAATTGCCAATTGAACCTCAATATCTGCAATCAATACTGAAAGCGTTTTTAATTTGAAATGGATGTGGCTACATGTACCGAAATTTAGGTATCAATAGCTGGATTTTTTCGGTACGAATAGCGGGAACTAGAAAAAGCAAGTCACATTGGCGGCGAGTCACATTGGCGGTAAGTCACAGTGCGGCATCTCTCATTCGAAAACATTTGAAGCCCACCAAAAATTGGCAAAATTGCAGCAAGTCACATTACGGATTCTCTCATTTGGAAAGATTTGAAGTCCACAAAAAATTGACAAAATTGCGGCAGGTCACATTTGAGGTGAGTTATCTTTGCGACAAGTTACACTAGCATCAAGTCACATAGCGGCATCTCTCAGTTTGCAAAACTTGAAGCCCACAAAAATTGGCAAAATTGCGGCATCTCTCATTTGGAAAAATTTGAAGTCCACAAAAAATGGACAAAATTGAGGCAAGTCACATTTGAGGTGAGTTATCTTTGCGACAAGTTACACTAGCATCAAGTCACATTGCGGCATCTCTCATTTTGCAAAACTTGAAGTCCACAAAAATTGGCAAAATTGCGGCATCTTTCATTTGGAAAATTTGAAGTCCACAAAAAATTGGCGACATTGCGGCAAGTCACATTTGCGGTGAGTTATCTTTGCGACAAGTTACACTAGCATCAAGTCACATAGCGGCATCTCTCATTTTGCAAAACTTGAAGTCCACAAAAATTGGCAAAATTGCGGCAAGTCACATTGCGGCATCTCTCATTTGGAAAATTTGATGTCCACAAAAAATTGGCGACATTGCGGCAAGTCACATTTGCAGCAAGTCACATTGCGGCAACTCTTATTTGGAAAAATTTGAAATCCACAAAAAATTGGCAAAATTACGGCAAGTCACATTGCGGCATCTCTCATTTGGCAAAATTTGAAGTCCAAAAAAGATTGGCAAAACTGCGGAATGTCACATTTGCAGCAAGTCACATTGCGGCATGACTCATTTGGAAAAATTTGAAGTCCACAAAAAATTGGCAAGATTTCGGCAAGTCACATTCGCGGCTAGTCAAATTTGCGGCAAGTGATATTTGCAGCAAGTCACATTGCGGCATCTCTCATTTGGAAGAATTTGAAGTCCACATAAAATCGGCGAAATAGCGGTAAGTCACATTCGCGGCAAGTCACATTGCCGCATCTCTCATTTGGACTTGCCGCAAACGTGACTCGCCGTAAATGTCACTTACTGCAAATTTACTAATTTTTTATGGACTTCAAATTTTTCCGAATAAGGGATGCCACAATGTAACTTGCCGCCAATGTGACTATTTATACCGAAATTTCCATACAAACTGTCATTTAACGTATTAAATTTTAAAAACATTCAAATAAAAATCAATGAATTAATAGTTCAAAAGAGCTGCAATTTTGAAAGCGTTCGAGGATCAGGGGTGCAAGGTGTGCAGAGAGTGGCACTCTATAGCCAGCAAACTCGTCCAGTACCGCACCAGCAATGCGGGCGGTACCACGCAGGCGCATAATTTCGTTAGATCGCACGGTCCACACTTCGCTTCATTCGCTTTCAGTGTTTACTTTATGTATTACAAAAATGTCACAGGAAAACAAGAGGCAGCGTTTATCCTCCAAAACAAACAAACATTTCAAGAAATTTTATAAATATTTTTTACTGCGAACGAAAATCACATAGAAATGGTTCATACGGACCTGATTGTTGACACTGGAGTCGGTC
>JAUMHM010000086.1:14690324-14700785 GCA_032362435.1 Melikaiella ostensackeni
CATACGGACCTGATTGTTGACACTGGAGTCGGTCCGCTATATGTCCAAGGCCATTTTAGGCAAGAACCAAAGTCGGAATTTCAGTGTACTGTAACTTTAAAGCACTGAGAAAGCGTTCTCATTTCGAGAAATTAAATTTCAGGGCTTACAAATTCAAAAGGTTTAGATTTTCAGAATCTTCCAATTTTGTTCATCACAAAATTTGAATAAAATTGTGAAATTAAAATATAGCTTATATATTCAAAGTTTCCTAACATTATAATTTAATCAATTTTAACATATGCACCTAAAAAGATTACTTTCTGTAGAAGAAATTTTTCTCAACTTAACTGGAAGCTGGCACGATAAATCGGAGATAAGATTCGAAGAAGCGTGTATCTAATTTTCTTATCTTGCCAAGATTCGTAAACTCAATATCATTAGAATATTTTTCTATTATTGCTGTGACCGAGATAAGATCATTCAACTCTTCAATAATACTTTTACATTCTATTATAATGTGCATACCAATAATGTATTCATTTTCGACTGTAAGACTGACAATATAATCATAGGGGACAGAGTAATCGAATGAATTGAAGCGTCGACTTCCCTTTCCTACCTGATACGCTGGCAAGGGTTCGAATCCGCGTACCCGCATGGATTTTTGCTATTCTAAAAAGTATAATATTTAACTGCATAGTCTAAATATTGAATATATATATGAATCAGATTGACAGAGTGGTCATGTGATCTAAGACGCTGCTATTTCTCCGACCAGATACACTGTCGTAGGTTCGAATCCCCTCAATTATGATTTTCTCTTAAATCTACGGGTTGATTAAAAAAAAAGTATTTAGACTTTTACTTATTAACCACAAAAAGCTTTTGAAATATTTAGAAATCCTTTGAACTCGCTTGGAATCTTCTGAAGTATCCTAAAATTTTATTGATCAATTTTATTAAGTGTTATTTTATTAGTTTATTATTTATTTTATTATTTTTATTACTTATTTTATTAGTATTATTAATTTCATTAAATTTACAACTTGATTTAGAAAAAGACAAGGGAAGAAAACAATGAAAAAGTTTTAAATATTGTTAATTTTTAAAATATGAAAATATGAAAAGATTGGTGAGGGGATTCGAACCCTTGACAATGTGTCATGTCGAAACACAAAGGCAAATGCTTTAGTTCCCTCGATCGCTCTGTCTTCACAAATTTATAAACTTTTATCGCCTAAATTAATATAAAATATTAACTATCTGTAAAAGTATATTTTTATTGTTATAATACAGACTATGAGTATGTCAAAAATATCCAAATATAATATCAAAATATATGATATTGTACTTTTTACACATGTGTGGCGTAAAAATGAGATATCAATTTTGGAAAATAAAATTTATCTTAGGAGACAGGTTTTCTGTTTTCTCAAACAGAAGACAAGCAGCTCTAGTCTGTATTTGGTCTGGTGAGCGTTGAGTGTTTTCCTCTGATAAGGGATGCTCCGCCCTTCAACCCTCCAACCCTTCAACCCTCAGGATTCTGGAACCAGGTTCCACCTCCTTGCTGTAAATTCCGAGGTCAAGTTGTTTGTCTCTCAGCTTTCCATGAAAAATTAATTCTCTTAGATTAGGGAGACAAATCGACGAGAGACTTAAGTCCCGAAACTGGAAAGGATTAATTTGACCCTTTGGTTGAAGAAGGAATTATTAAAAAGCCGTTAATAACCGAAAAGAAAAAAATGTATAGCTTTATCTTCCATTTTATGAATCTGTACCATAAATAATTTATAATTCTACATTAATTACGAAAATCATACTTTCACAGTTTGTAATACATAAAGATTTAATAGTTGTTTTATATTTAGGAAAATATATAATAATTTAATAAGTGGCTACCTAAAGTTGGTGTTCCGTCCGTTCAACATAAAGTTGCTGGGTTTCTAAATTCTTTTGTTTTGATATTTGTTTATTACTGAGTGATGAAATAAAAAATTTTATTTTGAAAAATCAATTCCCTCAGTCATAGATAGCTCAATAAAGGAAAATAAAGAAAAAGCAGAGACCTTTTCATCCAATTTTAATTAATAGAAAATCGAATTTCCTTTCATTATTCCTAACAAAAGGTAAACTTTTTACTTGAATTTCAGCCCTTTTTACACTATTTCAGATAACTTTCAATTATACTAAAGTCAGGAATTTCTTACCGAAAAATATGAGTTTTCAACAAAAATGTTAGATTTCAACCAAACAGTTGGATTCTCAACCCAAAAAGACGAATTTTCAACAAAATATTTGAATCCTCGACCAAAACAGATTAATTTTCAATCAAACAGTTGCATTTTTAACAAAAAAATGGAATTTCTACCATAAGAGATGATTTTTTAAACTAAAAAGACGAATTTTCAACAAAAGTGTCAAACGAATATTTGAATTTTAACAAAATTGTTGAATTTTTAACAAAATAATTCAATTCATAACAGAATAATTAAATTTTCAAGAAAATACATGAATTTGTAACCAAATAGTTGAATTTTCAACTAGAAAAGATGAATTTTTGGTTAAAAGAATTAATTTTCAACCAAAAGAAAACTAATTTTCAACAAAATAGTTGAATTTTCAACAAAAGAGAATAATTTTCAACCAAAAAAAAGAATTTTTTAACAAAGTAGTTCAACTCTAAACCAAGTAGTTGAATTTTCAACCAAAAAATATGAATTCTCAACGTAAAATGTAATAGTTGATATTTCAACCAAAACAGATTTAAATTTCAAATCAGAAACAGTTGAGTTTTTCATTAAAAAAAAAATGAAATTCCTACCAGAAGAGATGAATTTTCAAGCCAAAAAGTCGAATTTTCTACCAAGCAGCTGCATTTTCAGCCAAAGCAACACATAAATTTTTAACAGAATAGTTGAATTATCAGTCAAGAGAATTAACTTTCTGCCGAAGAAGACGTTTTTTTAGCCTAGAATGGAACAGATGAATTTTCAGTTGGAAAAATGAATTTTCAACCAAGAAAAAACGAATTTTCAACAAAATATTCAAGTTTTAAACCAAAAAAATTAATTTTTAACTAAAATGATAAGTGTTAAACAAAATAGTTGAATCCTTAACTAGAACAGATTAACTTTCAACCAAACACTTGTGTTTTTTTACCAAAAAAATTAAACTTCTGCTAGAAGAGATGGATTTTTAAACCAAAAAGACGAATTTTCAAGAAAGGAGTTTAATTTTCAACCAAGAAGGATTTTTTAGTTAAGAAAAAAAACAAATTTCAAACAATTTGTTGAATTTTTAAACCAAAAAGACGAATTTTATCCAAAATAGTCGAATTTTTAACCCGAAAATATGAATTTTCAACAAAAAAGTTAATTTTGAACCTACTAGTTGAAGCTTCGAGCTACTAAGACGACTTTTCTACTCTAATTTTAACATTAATTTCTTTAACATTTTTTATTATTCATTTCAATGCTGATTATCCTATAATCGTTTTCTATATAATGATTTAACAGTTGAAAACTAAACCGTTAGAAATTCAAGAAAAAAGCGAATTTTGTGTTAAAAATGTCATATTTACATAATTTCACATGAGAATTAAATAAATAAACATTTCAATTCATAAAAAAAAAATTGGAAAAAAGTCCAAGTGGAATTCACATTTGATGCAGCGTGACACGCGCGCTGTAGCGCGCGCATATTATGCTAGTCATTGAAAAATTTTCTAATAAAGTAGAATTGGGTTTCTAGTTTTTTAAATGATCCTCACAAACTTGAAAAATGTTGAATATTTCTGGACATATTAATAAAAAAATTTTGAAGATTTAAATTTTGACTACATACTTTTGCAATATCTTTTCTAAATTGGCCAACAGTAGTGTAGGGTAATGACATCAATAGTGAGCCATAGGTTCTCATTTTCGTAAATGCAAAAAGAAATAATGAAGTTACCTGTTGCCTGAATTTCCTCGATATGTAAGGTTAAATTCGTCACCAAACATTAGCGAATAATGGTATATCCGAGAAAACACTCGGAAAAGCCAGTTTTATTAGTGGCCAATCTACTGAATCCAATTTCTAAAGATTATTCAATGCTAAGCCAGCATGGCTCAGTATCAGGGCCGACGGCGTAAAATTTTCATGCTTATGGAATTTCTTCTTTTTAGGGGGAGGGGGGGGGGAATTTTTCGAAGAAACTATATATACTTAAAGTATTTTTGAGTATATAAAGTATTTCAGTGCATGGAATTCCATACACTCTCCGTTCTAGTGTATGGAGTGCTCAATACACTCCATACATACTCCGCCGCCTCGGCTCAGATTAGAGTTGTCGTACTCAATTTGTCATCGTCATTAGTGGGCCGTGTCAGAAATGAGCTATATTACCAACAATACTAAATAGGAAAAAGAATTACTATATTGCGCTAGGTTCGAACACTATTCTTCTTTATCGATTTACCCGGCTCAGTATTGATGCTACGCATAGCTCAGTAATGATTTTGAGTGGCTCACTGATAACGTTTACACACGTAATTATTTCACTCACATATTTAATACTTCTCGAGGCACTTGTGGGAAAAAATGATAGGTATCAAAAAGTGAAAAATGCGCAAAGTATGAATCTACGCGTATCAACTTTTCCCGGCCTAACAGTCTTTTTATCTTGAACGCTATACGAGGGTTGTTTGATAGGTTTGATAAAAAAGCAAGTAAATTTTTTTTTCTTGAAAAGTATGCCTTTATTTTTCTACATAATCTCCTTTGAGAGCTACATACTTAGTCCAGCCAGATTCCAAGTTTTTTTCCATTCAGAAAAGTAAGATTTCTCGACGTATGCGAAATGCGCATTTAAGGCATGGCTTACTTCTTCTTTGGATGAGAATCTCTTTCCACCGAGCCAGGTCTTCAAGTAGGGGAACAGAAAGAGGTCGCACGGAGCCAAGTCTGAAGAATAGGGTGGATGAGGAATCAATTCTAAGCCCAGTTCGTGTATTTTTGCCATTGTGATTATGGGGGTGTGAGCCGGTGTGTTCTCATGATGAAACAGCATTTTTTTGTGCGCCAATCGTGGCCGTTTTCTTGTAGTTTGACTTCCAAACTATCCACTAATGATGCATAGTACGTTTCTGTTATAGTTTTACCCTTTTCTAAGTAATCAGTGAGGATAAATCTTTGGGGGTCACAAAATACTGTGACCATCACCTTCCCAGATGACAAAACAGTCTTCGCCTTCTTTGGCAAAGTTTCACCAGGCAGTACCTACTGCTTTGACTGCTGCTTTGTCTCGGGTATATAGTGGTGGATCAAGGTTATGTCCATAGTCACGAATCGATGCAAAAAGTCCTGTGTATTCCAATTAAACTTCGCCAAATACTGCGCTGAAACGTCTTTTCGGTTGCGCCTTCGATCGGGAGTCAGCAATCGCGGCACACAATCCTGCACACACCTTCTTAACAGGCCCGTCGACTGGGGGGGGGGTGTTTCCCCCCGGTTACATACTTTTGGGAGGGGCCCGGATTTTTGGTAAAAACTGTAATTTTGTAATAATACCTTCAAACTAAATACTATTCATCTAATATTCCTCGCAATCTTTTACCTTCGTAGAAAGTTATGCAACAAAATTATCACATAAATAATTTTGTTTGCAATGCTGAACAATTTTTTCAAAGAGGAGGGGACCCGTAAGTTGTAGCCCTCCGGGCCCGTATTTTCTCTCTACGGGCTTGCTTCTTAACCTCCAGTTTTTCGTGCAAAATGTTTATAGACGTGTTCAGTGGAGAAGCCTACAGCCTTCGAAATCTTACGCACCTTGATTCGGCGATTCTCCATAACCATAGACTGAATTTTTTCCACCATATCCGATGTGGTGACCTCAATTGGGCGTCCAGAGCGCGCTTCATCTTGAGTTTCCAACGAAGGAGCAGACTCCCCGTGAACTTCGTCTAACTCGGCTTTGATCTGCGCGGCCGTCCAATTTTTTAAATAAAAATGTTTTACCACTGCAAGGAACGCTTTTTTCTCCATTTTTTCGAAAACTATTGACACGCTCACTTCAAATGTATGCCAAACGCAAACTAAGCGTCGGTTTAGGCTGAAGCTTAGTAGAGGTTAGTTTGAAGAGTTGTATTTCTTGGCCATATACTACAAAGTTTATTTTGGTACCATCTGGCGGAAAATTTACGTTGCTTATCAAACGATCTCGTATATGTGGTTCCAACCTTAGGTGCCTCACTATTCATGTCATTATCCCATTTTTTAATTTTAAAGAGGTGGTCTATGTTTCTTGGAATAACTGGAAGAGATTTTCTTTTTATGGGACCTGCTCCCACGCAGATTGGCTGGTAATGGCACAGCAATGAACGTCAGTGATTCAATGATTCAATCGGGTTTGCAGGATGACACCCTCGAAGGCTCATCAGTCCGGAAAATCCTTGGCACCCCTCTGAGTGTCACAATAATGTAACACGTGACTGGTGGTCACTTGACTGCATCTGGGGTCGGCGCGTCATTTAAGTCACCCCTAATATGATACATATGGTTTTAGATTGAAACTGGGGTTGCACTATTTTTTACATATTTCCTGCCACAACGATACCTCCAGGCCTTAATAAGAATTTGATTGTTTGGGAATAAGTGCAGACTTCATTCACTGAATTTTTACTTTTGTTGCGTGTTCTCTTCGTGGATGAGGAACATTTCTTAGTGGGAAAATTGATTACGGCCTTCTGGATTAATTCCGGATATTTCAGCCTTTAATTTCGCACTTATTAATTAACGTACTTTCATTTTCAATTATGGTATATTTCTTATAAATAATACCCCTTAGAACTATCCCTTAGAAAATTCAATAAATGACAACTCACTAAGAGTGTTAGTTTTAAAAATATTATTGTTTAAAAAAATCCATTCCCCCCATACTGCTAATTTTGGATTTTCCATACCATATAGTTTTTTAGTGTATTGCAGTTTTGTGCCATAAATATAAATAAGCTTTATTTATCATATTTCAGCTGGTGCATCTCGTCTTCTTTATGATTAAAGGATATTCTATATTGTAAATACACTCGTAATTTTTTGACCCACAATCGAATGAATAAACCAAATGAACCATTTTTATCAATGTAGCATTTTAATTCTCTAGAGTTTCAAGATAAAGTTTATGAATGATTTTAAGATTTAAGTTTTCGTATTTAAAGTCTTTAAATTTCCATCAGTCAAAATTTGTACTAATTTCATTCAGTGACTCATTTCTAACTATTATATCAGTGAGTTTGATTTATTTTTCAACGAATTTTATTTAATAGTCAGTCGAACCCACTGATTAAGAAGATAGAAACGAGTCACTTAATAAAATTAGTAACAATTTTGACTGATTCAAATTTAGAGAGTTTATGTACAAAACTTTTTATGAAAAAACGTCACATTTTATATTAAAAAAAACGATTTGTCTTGTCCAAAATTCTAAATTAAATGTCTTAATATTTGAAGGTTTCCACATAGAAATTTAAAAAAATTCGAAAGCATAAGAAGTATTTGAATATATATATTCTCTAAATTCGAGACAGTATACTTCTGTAACTATTCCTGATGGGAAATCAGTGAAGAACTACCAGAATTTCAGGGTATAACTTTTTTCAGTAGAAAGAGTAACTGAAATTTCAGTGACATACTTACTGAAATTTCAGTATTTTTTTTTATTCGCGAAATGTGTGAAAATCTTCTGAAATTTTCATTGCTTGAAAGTATTATAGATTCAAAAAAAGAAATTATTCCAAATATAAAGTATTGTGTTTGGAAACGTCCGAAATGAAGAACTTTGAAATTTTTATATATATATTCTTTAAACGAAAATAGTCAAGATTCACAGTTTTTGGACTCGCAAATAGACGAATTTTAATGTTTTTACTTCTTTAAATTCTAAGGAGAAAACTTTATATTTTACGAAGTTTGAAATTTGAAACTATACATATGCAAGTTTTAATCTTTGAAAACTAAAAGATTTGCAATTTTGAGTCATTCCAAAATTTGAAAATATCAATGCTTTTAAATTCAAAAAGTTCAATACTTTAGGATTGTAAAGTTTTCTGAATTTACAGTTTTTAAAATAAAATTCCCCGGAAGCTAAACTCAAATTTTAATAATCCACATTGTGAAGCATTCAATTCTGAAAGTTTTAAATTTTCAACATTTAAAACTTGAAAGCGTTCAAAGAATTTGTAAAGTTCTTATCATTATTAGAATAAAACCAACATTATTCTATCTTAAAACATTTTAAGTTTTCAACTATTCCCAATAATAACAAAAAATTTCAATAGTAGCAAAGTAAAAACATACGGAATCGCTTGAGGCTCTTTGTTTTTTTTTGTTTCATATTATATGGATTGTTTTCATCAGCGTTTGAACTGCTTTCACTCTCAAACTAATATTTTTAAAAAATTGAAAATAATTTATCTCCAGAAGGTGAAGCGCCCAGTCTATGATATGAGGGTACAACAAAAGTCCAGCATTAATCTGCAGTGCGCCAACTTAGTTTACCTATAGTGATCGCCAGTTGTAAATGTTTTCCCTAAATCAGTGAAATGTTTTAAAAGAAATGTTAAAATTCAGATTTCAACTCCTATATTCTTCACACTCTTCACAGTTACTTTATATTATTTTTACAATTCTAACCATGAAATTGAATGTTCGTAAACAATTGTCAGATTGCATTTTCAAATTTTTGTTATCAAAACCTCAAAAAATGCACCTCTGTGAATTTGAATAGCGTATAAAACGTTATTTCAGTGATTACTTGATAAAGAGAAATTAATTTTCAATATAGGATGCTAGTCTCCCTATTCATAAAAATTTATTTCTCCACTTATTTGCGAAAATTTGAGACCGGTTTTTGATATCTGAGCATAAGAAAATCTATGATTTTTCTATTAAGTCGCAAGTTTTAAGAAATAATATTTTTATTCCCCCATTCGCTTAATGATAATACTCTGAAATAAGTTTTTCAGTGTACTTATCATCAGTGTTAGAAGTTACTTAAAATTTTGTTTGAAAAATATTTGCGAAGGTCTATTGTTTATTTTTATCCCATAAATCTATCAAATGGCGATCGCTGGGGTCTTGGCGAATTGGCAATGACTGGATGTTTTACCTTATCTTGAAAATTCCTTTTATGCAAAAGTTGAGTTTCTTCTTGTGAGCTGTTACTGTTGTTGATCAATCAAACTGAATACGTATACTAGCCTAAGTTGTACTTTTTTAGTCAACAAATTAGAAAAAAAAGAAATTCAAAATCGGATATGATTCAGAGGTCCCCTATTTGAGTGTTGCCTCTTTATTGATTTTTTGTTTTTTATATTTTTTCAATGGCTTGAAAATGCTTGTATACATGCGAAATTATCTCTCTTCACATTACCATCATTGCAGATAATTTAAAGAAAAATTTTTAACACATTTTTAAGGAAAATAATAATTTCATCTAACTTGTTTCACATTTTTCTATATAAGAATTTGACATACGGTGTGCCAATTACAAATTACAATAAGTAAATTTGAAAGAGTTACTTATTATGGAAAAATATGAGATAAATAGGAAAAAATTATTATTTTCTTGAAAAATTAGTTTAATAATATTCATTAAATTATTTACCATAATGGCACCTAATATGAAAAGTGATAATTCTGTATGTACAAAAATTTAATACACGCATTTTAAAGACATTGAGAACATGAAATTAAGAAAAAATCAATAAAAAAGACAAACCTCAAATAGAGGAACCTCTAAATCATATCCGATTTTGAATTTCTTTGTTGTTAAACATTTTTTGATCAAAGAGGTACAACTTAGGCTAGTGTGCGTATTCAGTTTCGAAATAGTATATTATGTACCAAGTACGAGTATTGAAAAAATACACGAGTCGTAAAAAGTCCCATCCCTTTTGGTGCATACGATATTTTTTATGACAAATGCATGATTTCAGACGCGTTTGGAACACAGGCCTACGGCTTCTGCTCATCTTAAATTTTCAATGGAGGAATTTTGATTTGTAGATATGAATTACCGGAAATTTCAGAAATTTGTGGTAAATCTGAAAATTTACTATAAACTTTCAAAATTGAAAAAACTTCCGAAAATTTCTGGATACCTTAAATTTTTTGAAATTTAAGGATTTTTCGGAAATTTACAAAAACATAAAGTATCCACAAATTTCTGCAAATTATCGGTAATTAATCGAAACTGATGGTAATTTATTGGTAATTTATTGTAACTTATCGCTTCGAGCTGGTCCAATCTATAAAACAATCTATCAAAGTGATCAACCAATCGCTTCATGATCACTTTTTGTGAGCCCAAAATGTGAGCTCATAGATGTATAATTTTCATTATTCACCTCTGACGTCACTTTTTACTCCCTAGGGAGTAAAAAGTAGAACTTTAGTCCCGCTTTATTAGCCGTTAAAAGGACTGATTAAAATAATAAT
>JAUMHM010000086.1:14700885-14710950 GCA_032362435.1 Melikaiella ostensackeni
AAACCAACCTCACACTCTTTCTTTTCTCCGTCTTTTTCATACTACTGGGGACCAACATGTTTCGAAGCCAATTTAGACTTCCTCATCAGGGGTAATTTATAGAAAAACAACAGGTACAAATAATAAAAACATGATTAGATCAGAAAACGATTATTACCTGAAAATAAAACAGTCATAGTTAATAGCAATTGTTATTTTGGTACATATTTCATTTCTTGATTGAAAATGATTTTCACATCGGCGAATATTCTGAATAAAAACTAAAGTCAATTATTTCATTCATTAATTGAAAATTGATTTGCACATAGGCAACATTCTGATCAAAACTGAAGTCAGTGTTTCCGATTAATGACTATCTCAAATCTTGTTGCATCTGGAAACATCATTTTAAATTGACAGCCCTGTTACCTCCTCTCTTTATATAAATAGCATTTCCACGAACTCTCTCTTTTTTGATTTCTCTCATGATACAAAATTTTAATATCCCAACTAAAGTCATGATAATGTATGACTATATGTTTTCTAAGGACCGAATATTTTGCACCTCTATGCGAATTATTTATATGTCCCACTTTTCTTGTTCGAAGTGACCTCCTTGTTTACCCTATATAAACAGCATCATATTGTCTACATTAAAATTTGTAAATCATACATTGTTTATTAAGCTTCTCATATTATAATATAATATATAATGGTTGAGAAAAAGAATCTGTTTGCATAATTCAATATTCTTATCGTGGAAATTTGGATGAGTTATTTTAAGAGCTTTATCATTCAAATTCTTTACAACTCCTATTTTGTTTTGAATATAACGATTAGAATTAAAATTTAGTGTTCTTACCGAGAAAATTGTTTGCCTGTGCACAGAAAACCCCAGGAATAAATTCTGTCTTCAAATTGGATAAAAATGCTGCAGCACATTTATCCACTCAGAGATAAAATTTATCCGGCAAAAGATAAAATTTTTCTGGCTAATGATAAGAATTTATCTGACGAAAATATTTATGTCACATGCATGATATTTGTCGAGTGATACTTCGATGTCAAACATCTCCCTATTGAAAAAATCCTGGGGGAAATTCTCATGTAATTTTCGGACACGATTAAGACGAGGTATCCCGCAAGGATTTTCAAAGTTCTCTAGGAAATCCGTGAGTCAGGCAATTGATTCTCGCGGATTTCTTCGTGCAAATATACTTTCCGAAAAATTACACGAGTATTTCCCCCAGGATTTTTTCAATAGGGAAGTGTTAAGTTGAATTGAAGTGTCACTTGACAAATGTCACGCACGTGACATAAATATTTTCGTCAAATAAACTTTAATCTATCGCCAGATGAATTTTATTTTTCGCCAGATAAATTTCATCTTTAAGTGGATAAATGTGCTGCAGCGTCTTTATTCAATTTGAAAATAGAATCTATTCCTGGGGTTTATTGTGTTTAAAATAAACGGAATTGAAAACATATTCAATAGCATCAAGAAATTGTTTTTTCGGAATCTTAGTATGAAGTTTGAACATGTCCCATCTTTTTCTATGGTGAGTTTAACTCTTTCATATGGAATGTTAGGAAACATGGATATTGCGTCAAAAGAAACAAAAATGTGACTTATTGACATTTAACATTCTCGATTAATTTTAGATAGGCAGCACTATTTTTATTGATCTTTGCGAAAGGGTAACTGATTCTTTGATAATTTTGCTAAGGAGTTCTTCTAATTTTCTCGTGGATGAACCTGTTGTTGAAATAACCGGTCGTAAAGAAAATTCTGCTTTATGAGCTTTGACTAGACCATAGACAAGAGATAGATTTGTGTGAATTGTGTCAATGTCGCACCTTTCAATATTATTTCCAAAACATTTGCGAATCCTTAATCTCCCTAGAATTTTAAGCGTACCTTTTTGAAGCATTCTTGTAGGATCATTTGGAATAACTGTAAAACTATCATTACCATTCAAAACATGCATCAGTTTTTGATTATAAACATTTTTCAATATCGCAACCATAATACTCCCTTTATCAGTTTTAGTAATCAGTATTTCAGGATGACATTAAAATTTTTTTTTTTAATCCTTCGTTTAATTACACAGTAAAAAATAATGTTGAAAATGATACGGGAATCAATATCATTTTGATATGCAACAAAAATCATACTGAAATCAAGAGCATTTTGATCGGCCGGAATAAATGATCGATTTTTGAGGTCAAAATAATTTGATTCAGGTTCATGTATAATCAAGTCAAGCCAAGATAGTCGACGTTCTTGGAGTACTTCAGTTCATATGCGAGCTTTTTATGATTTCTGATCGTGCACTGTACTTGAAAAGTTAAAAAATTACGAAACTTGATAACAAAATTTATCTTATGTTAGGTTTAGTTGTCACTTGCACGCGTTTAGACAAAATCGTTAGGTTATTACATCCGCGCCAAAAACTGGCGGCCATTTTGCTTCTGCTGACAGATGAGTCTGAATGCAGATCAAAATGATCCGATTGAACAGATCATCATGATCTCGAAAGTCAAATGATCGCTGGAGCAAAATACTCTGCAATAAAAATGATTCTTTTTTTTACTATGTACACTAGTTTACACGAAAAATGTACCGGGAGGAAAAAGGGTTTTTAGACTAATTGTGGGTCACTGGAAAATAAAATGACATTCAGTTATTTTTCCAAAGAAGAGTTTACGAGATATTTGCAAAAAACGTTTTTTGGCTCTTTTTTCAGTTACTGGCATAAATCTTGATAACGGTTGATCCAATTAACATAAACAGAATTTCGTTCGAATAGTATGATCTTCCACTTTCACACTGTATACTGTCTGTGTCAACCGGATTAAAATTTTTTGGGTTACAGGCGACGAAAGTAAAAAAAAAGTGGATTGCCCGACCTTATTTGAAAATCACTTTTTCCGTTGTTCCATTTTTTTCGAATTTCATTGCCTATAACCCAATAAATTTTAATCCGATTGACACAAACAGTACATCGTCGGAAAGAAGAGGAACATAGTAACATACCTCTCGAATGATATATAGTTCATGTTAGTTGGATCAACCGTTTTCGATATTTCTGTCGGTAACTGAAAAAAGAGCTACAAAACATGTTTTTTGCAAATATCTCGAAAACGCTTCTTTGGAAAAATAAATGAGTGTCATTTTCTTTTTGCGACTCAAAATTAGTCTAGAAAACACTTTTGTTTTTAGGTACACGCGATGAACCAAAAATTTGTAAACTAGTGTTATTTTTCGAATAAGCTTTGTGGAAACCCATTAATCAAAAAATCGTTTGACAAACCCATACATTTTTCTCTCAATTCTTCTACTTTGTTTTTTTTTTTTTCTTGAGGAAGAAATATGGAAGGGATGCCGTATGAGAAAATGTGTATGGATTCGACTTGGGAAGCACCAGTAGAGTAGCTCCACCCCTATAGTGCTCCGCCCTCGCAAATTTGGTCTCTCAGGGGCTTCACCACTTTCTGTCAGTCAAATCAGTGCAGTTGACTTTCACGGTTGCATTTCTTCTTTCAAAATGTAGATACAAGTCATTATCAGTTACATGTGGTTTTCCTATTAAGTTTGTGAAAAGCTCAATTTTCTGGGATTTTTACAAATTTCTTTCGATCCTGGACCTCATCTTCACCAGGCCTGATTTCCGAAAATGGTAAGAAAGTGTTAATGGTTTTTTTTTTCATTTAATTCATGACTTTGTTTTAAATTTTTTCATTTTTGAATTTAAAGTTTGAAAAACATTTTTTAAATTACTTAAATTGGAACGCTTTGAAATTTCAGACTCCAATTTATGTAAAAAGCTTTATTTTCACATTGTCCGGGTTTTTGTCCGGATTTTCGGAAGTATAGGATTTTTTAGTTTTTTAACAGAAAAAAAAGATTGCCTGAGTGAAGTCTAGTGGTTTTCTTCAAAATTGTTGCCATGTGAAAAATATTTTTATAATTTCATGTTTTAACTATTTCTTTTTATTTCTGTGAGTGATAAGACGAATTTTGTGTTATAAAAAAATGGATAAATTGTACTTCCTGGAAATTATAGTTTCAAAATTCAAAGTGACAGAAAATAATTAAACATCCGGGCCTAAAATGTTGCGTAGTCCGACGCACTTTGTGTAATCCAGATTTAAAAGTGTGTAGTCCGAAATGAAAAATTGTGCAGTGGAAAAGTAACTTTTTTTCTAAGAAAAATTTCCAGTTTTCTAAGTTAATATCTTAGAAGTATTAAAAAGAACTTCAATGTTTATTTAAACTATTATTCTTCAATCTATAAATTATAAAAGTTCCTATTTATTTATCGCAGACTTCACAGTCTTTCTCCTATTCCCATCTTTTCCACTTTTTCTCGTTTTTCCACTTAAATGCGAACTGAATTGATAGAGCCCAACAAAAAGTTATCCTTTTTGGTTGAAAATGTAATTGTTTTGTTAAAAATTCGTCTTTCTAGGTTCCAAGTTCAACTATTTTGGTGGAAAATTCAAATATTTGGTTAAAAATAAACTTTTTTGTTGGAGATTCAACTGTTTTGTAGAAAATTTGTCTTTTCGGCTTGAAAATTCACCAATTTGGTTGAAGTTTTTTTTTCTTCTTGACTGGAAAATCTTTCGTGGCTGAGGATTCAACAATTTTTTTGAAGTTTCGTCTTTTTTGATTGACTTCAACTGTTTTTGATTTAAAATAAAAAACTTTTTTGGTTGAAATATGAACTATTACACTTTTTGATGGGAATTATATTGTTTGGTGGAAAATTCAACTACTTGGTTGAAAGTTAAACTACTTTGTTAAAAAGTATTTTTTTTGTTATGGATTCATCTCTTTGGCTGAGAATTTAACTACTTTGTTGATACTTCGTTTTTTTTTGCGTTGAAAATTAATTTTTTCAACAGAAAATTTAATTATTCCCTTTTTGGTTAAAAATGGATCCTTTTTAGTTGAATATTCAACAATTTTGTTAAAAAGTCATACTTTTTGGTTGAAAATTCATATGTTTGGCTTGAAAATTCAACTGTTTTGTCGGAAATTTCTTCTTAGTTTAAAAATTCAACAATTTGGGTGAAATTTTTCTCTTCTCGACTGAAAAGTCTTTCTTGGTTGAAAATTTAAATTTTTGGTTGAAAAGTCATCTCTTTGGTTAAAAATTAAAATATTTTGTTCGAAAATTCTTTTTTTTTGTTTAAAAGAAATTTTTTGAAGTGAAAATAAATTAATCTGTTTTTGGCCGAAAATTAATCTTTTTAAGTTGAAAATTCAAATGTTTTGTTGAAAGTTTGTCTTTTTGGGTTGAAAATTAATCTCTTGTGGTAAAAATTTGATCTTTTTTGTTTAAAATGAAACTGTTTGGTTGAAAATTAATCTATTCTGGTCGAGGATTCGACAATTTTTTTGAAATTAGTCTTTCGTTGTTGAATTCAACTGTTTTTAAATTAAAATTAAAAAATCTCTTGGTTGAAATATGAACTATCACACTTTTTGATGAGAATTTATTATGTTTGGTGGAAAATGCAACTACTTGGTTGAAAATTGAACTTCTTTGTTAAAATTTAATCTTTTTGGTTGAAGATTCATAATTTGAGTTGAAAATTCCTCTCTTTGTTTAAAAATTTGTCTTTTATGGTCGAAAATTAATCCTTTTGGTTGAAAATTCATGCTTTTTGTTAAAAATTCAACTATTTGGTTAAAGATTCGTCTTTTTTTTAAATCCAATTATTTAACTTCAATTTTTAGGAATTTAAAGCATTTAACATCGCATTTAATATAGAACCTACATCAATTTTATTTGAAAGAATTTATTCTCATATTTTGGTGAAAAATCTCCTTCTTTCTCCTGTTTTTAGAGCATTTTTTAGCCAGTGAAGCCTTTTTGTTCTCATTTTTAAATCATCATTATTATTTTTAAAATTTTTATTGTTATTTTATTGTTGTTTTTAAATTCATTCGATTTATTATTTTTTATGGCGTAAGAGGTTGTAAAATAAGAAAGGAAAAAACTTTTTGTTGTATGTATTTAAAAAAATAACTTAGAAATTTAACGTTTTTAAGAGAAGTAGGATCAAAACTTTAGTCCTGCTATTTTCCTCTTTTTCCAAGACCTATGTCCTACTTTGTACTCTTTTTTGAAGTCCGATTGTCTTTTAGAAAATCAGCTCTGGTCACCCTATCCAAAACTCTCAAAAATCGTAAAGCTTCTAGAATATTTTTCAATTTTGAAGGGTCCTTAAAAAATAGATTTTCTCCTCGATAAAAAGAAAAAAAAATCTAATAAAACTGATTAGAATTGGGTATTATTATGCGGAATAAAATGAAAAATTAAGCTTCATGAATCCTCTAAATCTCAGTGAAGAACATTTTAAGTTCTGCAGTTTCTTGTAATAATATGTACTTTTGAATGCAAAAAATGACAAGACAAAATTTAGATGTTTTTCTGAATGACCAGAAAAAAGTCGCGTTTTTGAAAATACTTCATTTTTTGTCAGATGAAGGTCTGAATGTGCTTTACGAGTTCTGTGAGTTTCATGGTGAGAAAGCAAGTTTTTTATAATTAAAGAGGATTGATTTTTTAACAAAAAAGGGAGCGACATTTCTACGTTTTTTTTTACATTTTAGCCTATTTAAAAAAATACAAAAAGTGCATTTTTGAGAATAATATTTTATTCTTAGCTCCTAACCTTTAGATATATTGCTCTTTTGCGATGTCTTACATCGTTTACGAGGAAATTTAGAAAATTATATTTTCAGGAAAAAAAATTTTCTCGGCCTCAAGAATGGTTTAGCTAATATATGCAAGAAAGGCATCCTATCAGTTTTAGGTGGGCTAAACAATTTTGAAGGCCGGAAGAATTTTTTTTCCAAAAATATAATTTTCGAATTTTTCTCGTAAACGATGGAAGATATCACTAAAGAGCAATAGGTAGTTTTTGTGGAACTTTTTTAGATCTGCAAACTTTTATGTTAACATTTTTTGTACCTCACGCTGTTTCCGAAGAAAATTTTTATATGTGTTAAATAATTCCCACATAAGACTCACAGGATATCTTCCTTTTAAAAGGCCAAATTCATTTTAAAAATGTCAAAAGATATAAGTGTGGGTTTTTTTGTCAAAATCGACTTTGTAGAAACATTTTTTTTCTGAAATCAGAAAAATATGAGTCGCCTAATTTACCCTAAAAAAACAACATATTTCGTCGCTAAGATATTCTGCGACTTGAAGTGGAGAACCCATCAGATTTGAAATTGATTCTATCCAATATATTTGAAAATTTCTCAAAGTATAAAATCAAAAAAAAAAAAAAAAATCAGATGCCGTGCCGGCCTTGAAAATTGCCGCCCTGGACCATGGCCCCTCCGGCCCCTGGTGTAAATACAGCACTGAAGCTAATAAATAGAAAATTTCTTAAAGATCGAAATGAAATCTACTTTTTTATAAAAATTTTTTTGTGTACTAAAAAACGACACCCAAAAAGTTCACAAATCAAAAATAGACTTCAAAACTTCCCACTTTTACGGTTCATTAGAGAAAAATGTTCAAAAAATGTACGATAAAAAGAAAAAAAAGGTAGAAAAAGGAGGAGTCAATCAAACTAACTTCTCACTCTTTCTTTTCTCCGCCTTTTTCATACTAGTGGGGACCAACATGTTTCGAAGCCAATTTAGACTTCCTTATCAGGGGTAATTTATAGGAAAAGAACAGGTACAAAAAATAATGAAAACATTATTAGATAAGAAAACCATTATTACCTGAAAATATAACAGAGATAATTAATAGCAATTTTTATTTTGGAACGTATTTCATTCCTTGACTGAAATTGATTTTGATATAAGCGAAAATTCTGCATCAAAACTTAAGTCAATTATTTTTGTACATAGGCGAAATTATGACCAAAACTACAGTCAATGTATCCAATCAATGACTCCATCCCAAATCTGGATTCATCTCGAAAGATCTCTTTTTAAATTAATAGCTCTGTTATCTTCTCTCTTTACAAATAGTATCTCCATGAACTCTCTCTTCCTTTGATTTCTCTCATGATACAGAATTTTAACATCATTCCAATTAAAGTCATGATCATTTGTGAGTCTATGTTTTGTAAGGACCGCATAATATCTTGCACTTTTACGAAATTTTTCTTTATGTTCCTGTTTTCTTGTTCTAAGTGACCTCCTTATTTGCCCTGTATAAACATCATCACACTGTCTTCATTTAAATTTGTAATTCACATATTGTTTATCAAGTTTCCCACATTTATTTTTATCCAAATTTACAACCAAATTACTTTTGAATGAAATTTTATATATCGTGTGTAAGCCCAATTTTCCTAACATTGATTTCAAGATATATGAGATTTTTCCAAAATTGGGTAAGGCAACCGTATTGAATCTATTGTAATCCTGTGTCTTGTTTTCATTCTGATTATTGCTTTTACTCTCAATTTGGACAATTCTGTTATGCATATGTTTGTCAATGAAGGCAATCGGATAATGGTTAAGAAAAAGAATCTCTTTACATAATTCAGTATTCTTTTCATGGAATTTGGGATAAGATAATTTAAGAGCTCTATCAAACAAATTCTTTGCAACTCCCAATTTGTTTCGAATGGAATGATTAGAATTATAGTTTAGTGTTCCCACCGAACAAATTGTCAGTGATAATATAATGTTCATCAGTCTTTATTAAAATCAAATCAAGAGGATTCAATCTAACTTCAGTTTCAATTTCAACAGTAAACTGTAATTTTGGATGTACCATATACTATTAAATACATTAAGTAGGGTATCTATATTTTGTGCATTAAAGAAATTATGGAATCATCAACATATCTAGCATAAAAGTCCAAATCAAAACTTTTTTGATCAAAAACTTAATTTTTCAAATCTTTCATCACAATCTCAGCAAGAATTGGGGACAAGACTAAGCCTATCAAATTTTCAAATTTTTGTTCATAAAAAGTACCATTGAATTTAAAATAAACGGAATTAAAGCATATTCAATAGCAGCTTATTATAAAAAGAATTAAGCGAGGGATTTTTTGAAACAAATTTTCGTTTAAATGTCATCCGGAATTTCTGATTACTAAGGCTCATAAAGGGATTGCAACCGAATACGGTTGCAATATTAAAAAATGTTTATAATCAAAAATGGATGCATATTTTGAATGATAAAGATAGTTTTACAGTCATTCCAAATGATCTTATAAGAATGCTTCAAACAAGTAAATTTAAAATTCTAGAGAGATTAAGGATTCAAAAACAAAGTTCAAAAACAAAGATTCAAAGTTTGGGAAAAAATATTGAAAGGTGCGATATTGACACAATTCATAGTAATCTATCTCTGGCCTATGGCCTGGTTAAAGCTCATAAAGCTCATAAATAATAATTAATAATAAATAATAAAGCTATATGAATAAATATATATAAATAATAATGAAGCTCATAATAAAGCTCATAAAGCTCATAGATTTTCCTTTACGACCAGTTATTTCAAAGTAGAATTCATTTGGATCTTTAAGAAATTTTAAAAGTGAGACATTAAGCAAAGATTTGTTCCAATCTTAAGGTTTGTGTATGAATACTATTAGGATTTTGTGGCTTGATTTAGAACCAATCTATTCAGATTATTCCATTTTTCTAAAAGAAAGAGTAATAATCCAAACCAATAACACATTTCTAAAAAATTACTAACGCTTTAAAAATTTAAAAAAAAAATCTTTAAGTAAAATACATATCTTTTAGTAAATTGAGTTAATGATTCAACAACCTCAATTAAAATAAATCTTAAATATTCATAGGCAACCCTGCAGATCGGAACCAATCTCTGTTTAATGTCTCTCTTTTAAAATTTCTTGAAGATCGAAATAAAATCTACTTTCTTATGAAAATTTTTTGTGTACTGAAAAAGTACTAAAAAAGAACACCCAAAAAGTTCATAATTCAAAAATAGACTTTGAGATTCCCCGTCTTTTCGGCTCATTAGAGACAGATGTACAATAAATGTACAGAACAGAAAGAAAAAAGAGGGAGAAAAAAGAAAGAGTCAACCAAAACTATCCTCACACTCTTTCTTTTCT
>JAUMHM010000086.1:14718957-14749956 GCA_032362435.1 Melikaiella ostensackeni
CCAATACGCTTCTATTAAATTTTTCTAAATCGATTAAGAGAAATAGGTTTTGCTTTTTTTTTCTACTCGTTGGTGGAATTTTAGATGGAGGAAAATTCGAGTATTAATGGGAATCCAGATTCTGAATTTTTATGAATTCTTCTCTTTTTATCGGGTAACCAATTCTCGACATGTTTCAATAATAACTTTCATTTCCTCACAGACTTCAATCGAGAAGAGGAATAGCAGATGATAATTTCAATATAAAACTCTGTGTACAATGGACTTGCAAAAAATTGACTAATTTGATTAATGTTCCTGATGAGGTGAGCATGTTGACTCTCGAAACGTCGTATTGGAAATTTGTAATAAATGATCTTATTAACATCATTGAGATCTTTTTTGGCTTGAAGTATGTCATGTCACATCTGGCGGATTCCTTACTATTTAGAAATAACACACATAGACACAAATTAATATGGAGGATGACCTACCATTGGATAAATAACATTCTGAAAAATAGTGATAATTATTTTGCGACCCTTAGAACCATAGGGTTTTATCTTGAATTCTAAAAGTCACTTGATTTTTATTTGTTTTCTATTTCTTGGCATAGGAAACGAAGAAAGATTAAGTGACATTTAAAACTGAGGACAGAACCCAGAAAATAAAAAAAGATTCAAAAGAATTAAACGTACTTGGAATCTTGAATTCTTTTCGAATCCGTTTCCTGAACCCCCTTTTCTGGGTTTGAGAGGAATGAGCTGATATAAAATTGGAATTCCTCTCCATTCGTGAAACAGAACTGAATTTTTAGGTTAGAACAGAATTTAGGCGTATTGAAAGGAATCGAATTCCATGCAGTGAGAATATTTAATGTGGACTTTAAATTGATTTTAATTATTGGGATAAAATAAAGTTAAAAGTAAAATAAATTCAACTCAAAGATTAGATATTTATTTAGCATTTCCAGAAAATAATTCAAACATTTATAATTTTGTAACTTTTAGAACTCACTTGAAATAACAGCACGATGAGTGAATGCGTAATGTACGTTTAAGGTTAAATATTTTAATGAAGAAAGGCACTTGAACAATAAAATTTTATAAATTATTACATACAGGTCATAGACATCGTAAAAAGATTCTTGTTGAAATAAATTTCGTACGTGTTTATCAATTAGCTGAAAAATGGTAAGTTTCAATGTTAAAATTTTTAATTTGGTGTCTTGCTGTCTTTCGTTTTCACAAATAAATCGCTAAAATTTTTAAGTTTCTCAATAGAAAATTCACACAATTTCATTTCTGAAATTAGCCCGCACTAATATTCGACGGAATAGCTTTTCTTTTCTCATAGATTACCCTGAATTCCAATCAAAGAATTCTTCAAGATATAACCTAAAAAACAAACATCTTACCAAACATAGCCTGAAAAAAATACGCAAAGGATTAATACGGATAAGACCAGGCATTTCTTCTAATCATTACATTTGGGATTCGACGTAATTCCGACCTACTAAAACACTAATGAATCCGGAAAGTTCCACAAACCAGATTTAAATCCTGGCACTCCATATTAACTTTAAATTCTTTTGAATCTTTTTTCATTTACTGGGTAACCTTATGATTTCATTGTCACGATTTATTGTCATTTTAAATAAACGCTGACTAATCGATTTTGAGCTATACGAAAATCTTCGCAAGTATAAAAATAATAATTTTAGCTTTTATTTTGAATAGTTCGAATAATTATTTTCAGGTTGTAACCCAAAATGCCTAAAATAGAAACTTCGGATGACAGGACGTAAAACTTGTGGGACAGTGTTTAAAGTGGTTTTTTTAAAATTGAAACCATTAACTCTAAGCTATTGAATCTTCCCTTGTATATTATTTTTTCCAACAATTTGTCATTTTAAATTTGTACTTTGGAACAGGTGGGTGACAGGGTATTTTACGCACTTTTTTTATTCATAATTTCCAAACGAAGTCTTTTAAAATTTTCAAACTTATCCAAATTGTGCTTTGATATAAGTGAGGCACTGAGAACGACAACTTTGTAGGTGAAACTTATTTTTTTTCGAAAATTGTTTTCTTTTTGCAGTTTGATGTACTTTAGGTTGAAACCTATATATAAGCAAACAGTTTCTTTTTCTTCAAAGCAAAGCATGTGAAAAAAAATGATTTCAAAACAATTGAGAATCACGACTAGGTAAAGCTTATTTCGTTTTTCTCCCCCCTACTTTGAAAACATTTTTTTTTTGGTTTTTGAAAATCCTGAAAGTATAACTCATAAGGACCAGTTCAGCTTCTATAATTGTCTCAGAATTTTCTATTTTGAATCCTACCACAGAAAATGCCTTTTGTTTCACCTATATAATTTTACTTTTGGCTTTTACCTAGTTGTCATTTACAGTGCCTCAAATCCTTTACTGAGATATTTTCAGAAAAAATGTATTAATCGAAGGAAATTTGGAAAATTTGCTAGGACTTAAAGTAGTCAACTTTTTGGCAATTACCCTTATCAATAAATAACTGTTTATAATTATTTTAATTCTATCTGTATAATGTTGTAATAATAATGATAATTTAATTGATTAAAATTGTAATCTCTTTTATTCAAATTGTGTGAAAATCAATAAATATTCTGTCACCTAGAAGAATGTTTTTTCTCTTATAACAACTTATGATTCTAAAAATCTTAAATAATATTAATAATCTGTCTCCATAACAAAAATCTGCTTTTTCAGCTAATGTTAACGTACAATGGAACTAGTAATGGGACAGAAGCAGAAAATGGTTCACCAGCTGAATCTCTTATTTCCGGTGATGGAGAATTGGCAGAAGATCCTGGAGATTCTCCAGGAACTTCAAGGGACACAGAAGAAGAGGCTTTATCTGATGAATTTTATTCTCATGATACGGATGAGGATGATGATCAAAATAAAAAGAGGAGAGATCGTGCAAATTCAGTAAGTTTTACATAAAAAGGATTTTTTTGATAATTATTAATTTTAAAAAATTATTTTCATTCATTATTTTATTTTTTAAGTTGAATAAAGATAAATTCATATATGATTCGAATCAATTTCGTTTATTTCATAAAAAATATTATATAATTCTTATTATAAATTTATAGCTCGATACAATTTCAACTTCTGGCAGCATTCATCTGGGTTCACCAACAACCAGACCAGGAAATTTAGGTGTAAGAAAACTTTTCACTAATAGCCGAGAGAGATGGAGACAACAAAATGTTAGCGGTGCTTTTGCTGAACTGAGAAAATTGGTTCCGACTCATCCGCCCGATAAGAAATTATCAAAAAATGAAATTTTGAGAATGGCAATAAGGTTAATGATTTTTTTAATTTAATAAAATGCATTTAGATTAATATATTAATACTATGTAGAGAATGAAATAATTTCATCAGAATAGGGATATAGTTACTATTCTAGGGAATGTTCTGCTAGATCAAACTTTCGAATATACGAGAAAAATATGCTGAGTTATAATTTGAATTCGATGAAATTCATTTAGATTCATTGAAATTGAGTTGAATAAATTAAAATTTACCTAAATGATTTACTATTTACCTTCATTTACTGGCATTCGCCTGCATTTCTTTAAATTCAGTCGAATTCACTTAGAATTCAATTGAATTAATTTTTAACCAATTTAATCTATACTTGAATTCTATTGACATTATTTTAATTCACTTTGAAATTGAGAGATTCATTTGAATTCAGTGCAATTGCCTTTGCATTTTATTGATTTGATATTAATTCACTCGAATTCACTTAGATTAGGTAGAATTCACATTGAATTTACTTGAATATTTAATTGACATATTCTCACATGAAATAATTTGAATTTATTCATTTATCTTGAAGTTAGTTTAATTCGAGTTAAATTTAGTTTAAAACAGTGAAATCCTCATATATAAAGAAGTGGTGTAACGATGATTCTCGAAAATCTCGCAATCATTGTTGTTGAAAAACTGATTGGCTTTGCATAATTTGAAGTTGTTTTATATCTTAAATTTGAAATCATGAAAATTAAATCTACACATAATGTTTAAGACATATTATTATATGTGGGTTGGAAAGGGGCTGCTCATTCACGTTTTTAGGACATTATTTTCTTTGGGTAGGAAAGGGACTTCTTATTGATGTTATTTAAGACATATTATTTTCTTTGAGTTGGAAAGGGACTCTTACATTCACGTTGTTTAAGACGTATTATTTTCTTTGAGTTGGAAAGGGGCTCTTCATTCACATTGTTTAAGAAATTATTTTCTGTGAGTTAGAAAGGGACTCATTTTCGCTGGAAATCATTATTTTTTAAAGAAGAATTTTAATGTAAAATCATCAAGTTGCGAAGAAGGCTTAAAATGTCTAAAAATTGTAGGTTGTGTTAGTTTTTTTTTTACCGAAAGTTATCATTTTTTAACAAAAATGATTAGATCTTAAAGATTAACGCTTTTTAAAAACAATTTTAGTTTAAGTTAGCGTTTTACACTCGATTTACAATCTTGAACAATTTCGAATTGTGATCGTGTTTTTCGTCAGAAATTAAATTTTTGTTCCAAAGTCATTAGATTTGAAAGAAGATGCACATTTTCTGAATAATTGTAGGTTACAATGTCGTTTTACATCGAAAATTGGTATTTTTTAACAAAAATAATTATGAGTTGAACAAGATTAACAATTTGGGAACAATTTTGGATTATCTTAGTGTCTTTGGCTGGGAATTTGTTTGTTAATCGAAGAAAGTACAATTTAAAGAAGATTCAATTTTTTAAACAATTTTAAGTTATGTTATCGATTCGCACCGGAAATCGGTATTTTTCGTAAAAAAATTATATTTCAAAGGAGATTTAAAACTTTTTTATAATTGTAGGATACGCTAGCTGATTTTACCGGATATCGTTGTAGAGTTCATAAAAGATTTTCAATTTTGGAACAAGCTAAAATTATGTTAACGTGTTTCGCCAAAAATCGTTTACTTTAAACAAAAATAATTAAATATCAAAGAAGATTTACAATTTTCAATAATTTTTTGTTATGTTAGTGTTTTTCATCGGAAATTGGTATTTTCAATTTCAAGAAATCGTGAGATTCACAAATACTGTACAATTTCAGGTTATGTTGTTATTTTATACCGGAAATCGATATTTCTGATACAAAATCATTGGATTTCGAGCAACATGTAAAATTTTAGAATAACTTACGTTACGTTGGAGTGAGACTAATGAAATAATAATCGCATGCGTAGCGCGCGTGTTTTTTCTAGTTATATCAAATTCATTAGTTTAATATATTTTTATTAATTTTAATTTTAATTCACTGGAAATCACATAGTATAAGTCAATCAAATTGTGTGTAATTGTATCTCTTTATATTGAAAATATTCACTTGAATTCAGGTGAGTTGACATTTAATTTACTTTGAATTCAGTGGAATGTCAATTCAGTTCAACGCCCTTCAAATTCAGTTAAATTGAATTACCTTGAATTATTTTCAACTTATTTGAATTTACTTAGATTAAGTAGAATTCACTTTCAATTCAGTCACACTGACTTGAATTTCTTCAATTCCGGAATTGACTTCATCTATACTTATTCAAATTCAATTAAAGTGTAATTGATTTCGCATTCAATAGAATTCATTAAAATTTTTCTCGAATGCGCTGAATTGATGACAATATCACAGCGTAAAATAAAATTTTAAGCCTACAATTAATAAATAATTTTTCATTTAATAATAATGATAATAATTTCAGATACATAAGACTTTTGAGCAAGGTCCTCGACTGGCAAAAATCCCAAGATCGAAATGGCTTAGTTCAGCACCATACTCATCTAAAATCAAGACATGATATGAGAATAAAATGCGAGCCTCAATTTGCAGTTCAAAATAATATAATCACCTGTCCAAAATCAAGCACTGTTATCAAAAACGATAAAATTCAAAATGAAAATGGAAATTCATATCCAGGAAGCTACAATCCCACAAGACATGGTTCCCAAATATGTGATAAAAATGGCAATAATTTATTAATGATAGCACCTGTAATTCATGGATTATCAAATAGATCTGGCCAATCCTCACAGACAGGACATTCCCAAAGTCATTGCACAACTTTTCCAGATGGCTGGATCCGAGGAAATAGGTCAACTAATTTTTTTAAATCGAATCGAATCAATTCAAATACGATAAAAGATTCGATGGCACTCGCGAGTAATTCAGCAAATGGAAGTGGCGGACTAAAAAGGCTGAAAATGGAAGGAGAAGATGATGAATCTGGACCAGTTTCACAAAATAAGGATTCTAGAGGGAATAATTTGTCTTTGATGACTTCATCCGGATCTTCATCAAATTCACAAGGTCTTTCTTCTTCCTCTTCTGCATCGCAATCGAGTAGTATTTCTTCTGTTAGAAAAAGAGCGAAAATTTCATTTGGAAAAGAAAGTATTAGTGATGCAAGAAATTCTGCTGATGGAAAATGAATTAATTTAAAGTGTAGAATTTTAATCGTTGTATTATATATGTTGCTAATATGACAGTTAATGAATAAATCAGGTATAAAAGAGGTAGGAATAATTTGAAGCATGGAAGTTCAAAAGTTGATAAGCGACATTTTTTTCAAAATCGAGTTTTTATTATTTTCGTGATCTACAATCAAACGCCAACACGAAATAATTTTTGCAGATTTTTCATCGCGTTCTAATGTACAAAAAAATAATGGTCAATTTCGCACTTTTGATAACTTCACTGATGTCGGATGTTCAAAACTTGACTAGTACCTATTCAGCTTAAAGACTTTGTATAAAGGGGACTTGGAAATTTTGTTGGTTGCCCCCAATTATGAACACGGCCCTGACCCCATATTTATTTTCAGAAGTGAATTGTAGGACAAATAGGCAAAACGCACCAAGTATTCGGGGTCCGATGAAATCCTGTAATCCATATTACGTAAAATGCATCGCGCTTTTTATGAGAAAGTGAATATTTTAATAGAAAATATTTAGTTTCTGAAATGTTGAAATCAACACCGAGCAGACAAATCCCGAGAAAGAGATGGCGATTGTCAAACGCACTTGATTTTAGTCATATTTTGCAGACACAACACCGACACTAAATGAAAAAAAAAAACGCTCTGTATAGCATCCTTCCACAAACTAAACTTCACAATTATGAAGCGAATTTCGCGATTCAATGCGAAACGAAAGTAAAAAATACTTCCAAATTCTTTGAGAACTACGCGACGGAAGATGACCGATGAAGAAGCAAGAGAAACCGATCTAGCAGTGTGTTCACAAGGCGATAGCGGCCATTTTTTGTACTAAAATGATAAAATCGCAGATTACCTGGAGAATCGCGGTCGGTAATTTATCTTTTTCCTCAAAACTAATTATCGGAATATATAAACAAAAACTAACAATTTTCTTTATATACATGCATCCTGAAATTATTTTTTGCAGAAATACAAAGATAAAATACTATTTATAGAGTCATTTACTAAGTTCACAAGTTATTTATAAAAGCATAAATTTACTAAGATAAGATAATTATTTATTGCTAACTTCACAAGTCACTTTCCTTTATAAATGAATGAATTTACAAACCTTGTGAAATTATTTATTTCTAACTTCACAATTCAATTTCGTTTATAAATAAATAAATTTATCAGCCTTGTGAAATTATTGATTTATATTTACACAAGTCTTTGTTCTTTATGAATATATAAATGAATGAATATTCCAACTTTGCGAAATTATTTATTTCGAAATTCACAAGTCTCTGTCCTTTAGGAATAAATAAATAAATAAATTTACCAACTTTGCGAATTTATTTATTTCAGAATTCACAAGCCTTTTTCCTTTATAAATAAATAAACTTACCAACAATTTGAAAATAATTTCGCAAAGTTGGTAAATTTTATTTATTTATTTATTTATTCATAAAGGACAAAGGCTTGCGAATTTGGAAAAAAATAATTTCGCAAAGTTGGTGAATTCATTTATTTATTTATTCATAAAGGACAGAGACTTGTGAATTTGTAAATAACAAATTTCGCAAAGTTGGTAAGTTTATTTATTTATAGAGAAAATAGGCTTGTGAATTTGGAAATGAATAATTTGGCAAAGTTGGTGAATTCATTTATTTATTTATTTATTCATAAAGGACAGAGCCTTGTGAATTTATGAATGAATAATTTCACAAGGTTAGTAAATTTATTTATTCATAAAAGGAAAGTGACTTGTGAAGTTAGCAATAAATAATTTGAAAACTTAGGAAATTTATTTGATTATAAGAAATGGACTTGCGAATTTGGAAACAAATAATTTCGCAAAGTTGGTAATTTTTTTATTTATAAAGGAAATAGGCTTATGAATTTGGAAATACATTATCTCGCATAGCAGGTAGATTCATGTATTTATTGTTTATTCATAAAGGATAGAGACTTGTGAATTTATAAATAAATAATTTCGCAAAGTTGGTAAGTATATTTATTTACAGAGAAAAATTGGCTTGTGAATTTGGAAATAAATGATTTCGCAAAGTTGTTAAATTTATTTATTTATTTATTCATAAAAGACAGAGACTTGTGAATTTGAAAATGAATAATTTCAGAAAGTTGGTACGTTTATTCATTTATAAAGAAAATGGCTTGTGAACTTATAAATAAATAATTTCACGAGGTTGGTAAATTTATTTATTCATTCACTCATAAGGAACAAAAACTTATGTATTTATAAATGAATAAATTCACAGAGTTGGTAGATTTATTCATTTATAAAGAAAAGTGACTTGTGAAGTTAGCAATAAATAATTGTCTAAACTAAGTAAATTAATGCATTTATAAATGGCTTGTGAACTTAGTAAATAACTTCATAAATAGTATTTTATCTTTGTATTTCTGCAAAAATAATTTCAGGATGCATGTTTATAACGAAAATTGTAAGTTTTTACTTACATATTCCGATAATTAATTTTGAGGAAAAAGATAAATTACCGACCGCGTTTCTCTGGGTAATCTGCGATTTTATCATTTTAGTACAAAAAGTGGCCGCTACCGCCTTGTGAACGCACTGCTAGATCGGTTTCTCTTGCTTCTTTATCTGTCATCTTCCGTCGCGCAGTTCTAAAAAAATTTGAAAGTATTTTTGACTTTTGTTTCGCATTGAATTACGAAATTCGCTTCATAATTCTGAAGTTTGGTTTGTGGAAGGATGCTGTGCTGAGCGTTTTTTTTTTATTTCGTGTCGGTGTTGTGTTTGTAAAATATGACTGAAGTCAAGTGTGCTTAACACTCGCCATCTCTTTCCCGGGATTTGTTTGCTCGGTGTTAATTTCAACGTTTCAGAAAATGAATATTTTCTATCAAAATATTCATTTTTTCATAAAAACGCGATTTATTTTAAGTTACATGAATTCCAGGATTTCATCAGACCCCAAATACTTGGCGAGTTTCGTCTATTTATCCTACAATTTACTTTCGAAAATGAATATGGGGTCAGGGCCATGTTCACAATTGGGGGCAACCAAAAAAATTTCTAAGTTTCCTTTTTCCAACGTCCTCAAAGGTAGCAAAAACACGATCAAGTGAAAATCACGAACGGTCACCCATCCGATCGCTAACCGCGCCCTTTCGTACTTAACATTAGAGATCTCGACGAGTCGAGAATCACCACCCAGTTACTGCTGTCGACTTATTACTTTGTATTATCATATACATTAAAAATCATCCGAAATAAATGAGAAAAACTTGATTTGTACATGATTCTATTTATATTTCTTTTTTCAAATAACTAAATAGCTTTAATGGTGCAAAAACCTTTAAATTTGTGTTATTATCCTTTTTTATCATATTTCAGCTTGGAACTTCTACCCTCTGACAAATTACCAGAAAAACCGCAATAGAGTAGCGATTATGGCTGTGGTAGTGAAAATAAAGTTTAGGTACCGGAACCACAAATGAGGGTGAAACCAGAGGAGCCAAGAAATGAGCCTTTGACAGTGAGAGGGAGTGAGACTTAGAGGGTAAGGGGAAAAAGCGAAAAAGTGAAAAATTGAGTAAGAAGAAAACGGTGAAACCACATAAAAAAGCGCGTAAACGAAGCGGCGTAAAGCGCGCACTATGAAGACGATGAAGAAGGAGAAGAAGAAGAGAAAGGAAGATAAGGAAAAAGAAAGAAAAGAGTTACGGCACGGGTGCACCAAGCGTGACAGTGGGTGCCGAGCACCTGCCCATTCTTGGAGAAAGAAGCCAAGGTTCTATAGAGTGCATGTACGTGGGGTTGTGATTTATGGAAACTAAAGTCGGGACAAAAAGTCCTGACGCCTCACTTTGAAGCTTTAGTACTCAGCAAGAAAAAATCGCAGAATTTTGAGTCAAAGACAAAAACATTTTTCAACATTATACCTGTAAAATGATATCAGTTAGATTTTTGTCAAAAAATTTTTACCTTAACGGTGATAGAAAATACACTGGAAACTCGATTTAAAGAGGGTCTTGAGAAAAACTTGCTATGACCGTGAAGCTCTTCCAAGAATTTTTACGATAAAAAGGGTCAGGGGGGATTGCGTAGCTCTGCCGAGCTCACGCGGCTCTCTTTCGGACTCTTGGACCACCTCATCAACGAATGCGAGCCCGGCGGCAATCCTCTCTCTCGGCCCTTGGACCCCTCATCAACGAATGCGATCCGGCAGAAATTCTCGGAAGGCGTAAATGGAAGGCACTTGAATAGAGGTTCCAGTGTACGTGAGAGAACAGAAGGAATGACCCTCGACTTTCAATACCTCGACTTTGAAGTCCTCTAGAAGGGAAAAAATTAGTATTAAAAATTTGAAAAAATTCATGAGTATTCTTCAACACGTCTTTTACGAATAGAAACTTTTAAATTTCAATTTATTCATTATTTCAATCGATAGAGCTGCAAATGTGAAAAATAACTATCTCGACTCTGAATAGAGAGTCTGAGCTATAATATGACTTGAAAGAAGCTTCTCGATTCAGCGGTTTCATCTCAATAGTTGAAAGATCAATAAAATTAATAATTTCTGAGTAAAACACTTCTGAATAATCACGATTTTATTGAGTTTAAATACTCGAAAAGCTGTAGAGAAAAAAAGTCCTTCTTCAAGTGGTCATTCAGCCTTTTTAGAGTTTAAAATGTATAATTAAAAGAAAAATTAATTTGAATAAACTGTTTTCTTAAGTTGTTTACAAAAATTGAATGAATGAACGTTCCCTGAGCAACTTATTGTGATACGTGAAAATTTCCTATTCAATTACAGTTTACAATTCATAATTGAACAAATTAAACAAATTTTCCAAATCAAAGGAACTTTTTTCGATTCTTTGAAAAAATTAATGAATGCTCGTTTCTCGTTCCTCCAAGAATTATTTGACCAAGTAATCGACACAATTTAACATAAGAAAAGACATTAATCACACCTGACGACAAAATAACATGAATATTATAAATTAAATGCTGTAAATTAAATAAGCGAACAATCTTAATGAAATTAGTTTTAGAAGAGAAAATTTCCAGTTTTCTAACAAAATATTTTTAAAGTATCAAAAATAAACATCAATGTTTATTTAAATTATCATTATTCAGTGTATAAATTACTAAAATTCCTATTTCTTCATCGCAGGCTTTACAGTCTTTTCTATATTCACCCTTTTTCTTGTTTTTTTTCACTTATATATGCAAACTGAATTAAGAGAACCCAATAAGAAAATCCAACTATTTTTCTTTGAAAGTTCATTCTTTTTTGTTGAAGAGGCTACTATACATTTTTGGTTGAGAAGTCATCTTTTTTGCTCAAAATTTTTATTATTTGTATGAAAATTCAACAATATCATTAAAAAATCATCCTTTTTTGGTTGAAAATTCATCTGTATGTTTGAAAATTCGACAATTCGGTTGAATTTTTTTTCTCTCTTAATTGAAAAGTTTCTTTTTCTGTAAAATTCAACCATTTTGTAGAAAATTCGCCTTTTTGGTTTAAAAATTAATGTCGTCTTGTTAAAATTTCATCCTTCTTGGTTAAAAATGCAACTGTTTGGTACAAAATTAATATGTTTTGGTTGAGCATTCATCTATTTCGTTGAAAATTAATCTTTTTGTGATGAATTCAACTGTTTCTGATTTAAAATTAAAATCTTTTTCATTTGAAATATCAACTATTATATTTTTCGTTGAGAATTCATCTTTTTTCCTTGAAAATTAAAGTACTCGGTTGAAATTTGAACTGCTTTGCTGAAAAATTCCTTTTTTATGGTCGCATATTCATCATTTCAGTTGAAAGTTCATTTCTTTGGTTGAAAAATTGTTTTTTCCTTGTAGAAAATTTATCTTTTTTAGTAAAGAATTCCACTATTTAATTTAAAATCCATGTATTTCGTTTAAAATTCGACTTTCAGTTTAAAAATTCATCACTTTTGAAAGAAATTTCATCCTTTTTGGTTAAAAATGCAACTGTTTGGTACAAAATTAATCAGTTTTGGTTAAGCATTCAATTATTTCATTGAAAATTCATCTTTTTGGTTGAGTTCAACTGTTTTTTATTCAAAATTAAATTTTTTTTTAGTTGAAATATCAACTATTACATTTTTTGTTGAGAATTCATCTTTTTTGCTTCAAAATTCAACTACTTGGCTAAAAGTTGAACTACTTTGCTGAAAATTTATTTTTTTGGTCGCAGATTCATCATTTAAGTTGAAAGTTCACTTCTTTGGTTGAAAATTTAACTACTTTGTTTAAAATTCGTTTTTTCTTCATAAAAAATTGATCGCTTTAAGTAGAAAAGCACACTGCTTCATTAAAAATTCATGTATTTTGTTTGAAAATCGCCTTTTTAGTTTGAAAATTCATCTGTTTTGAAGGACATTCAATCCTTTTTGGTTAAAAGTGCAACTGTTTGGTAGAAAATTAATCTGTTTTGGTTGTGCAATCAACTATTTCGTTGAAAATTCGTATTTTTTTTGTCAAATTCAACTGTTTTTCATACAAAATTGATATTTTTTTTAGTTGATATATCATCTATTACATTTTGCTTTGAGAATTCATCTTTTTTGTTCAAAAACTTAACTACTTGGTTGAAAATTTAACGACCTCGTTAAAATTCATTTTTTTGGTCGCAGATTCATCATTTTAGTCGAAAGTTCATTTCTGTGGTTGAAAATTGAACTATTTTGTTGAAAATTCGTTTCTTTGTTTGTTAAAAATTTATCATGTTTAGTAAAAAATTTCACTATTTAACTGAGAATTCGTCTTTTTGGTAGAAATATGATATTTTGGTTAAAATTTTTTGTATTTCGTTGAAAATTCGTCCTTTTTGGCAGAAATATAATCTTCTTGGTTGAAAATTCAACTATTTAATATAAAATTGATGTATTTTATTGAGAATTCCTCTTTTTTGGTTGAAAATTCAACTGTTAGGTAGAAAGTTGAACTTTTTTGTTCCAGATTCAGTCTCCAGAAAAATCCTCAAACATTCTACAATCGGCAAATAATAAATATTTCAGAAACGTGTCATATAATTTGTAACAAAATATTGAAGTATTCACTTTTCGTACAATATATTGTTGAAAAATTTATAGGTAACGCATAATTTGTATCGCTTTCATTTTATTTTCAGAAAAAATTGTATGCTTTGAAGAACATTCTTCAAAGACAATTTGAAAAGCCATTTCTGTTCCGATTCTATAAATAACCTTTTTGCATACTTCTCCAATTTAGAGAGAAATGTAATTTATTATTTACCTTACTTTACTTTGATTTAATTTTTTAATTATATTTTATTTATTTGGTTAAATTGTTTAAATTTAATTTATTCCAATTAAATTTTCCATCTCAACATCTCAACTCTTCCTAACTCCTCTCCAAAGTGACCTATCATTACATAATACTATATTTTAATTTTTATATGCGAGAAAAAAATGTTTAATTGAAAAAAATATACAATTTCCTTACCACAAGTTTTCGCATAATAATTTAAGAATGTTAAATTATTTAAATTTTCATTTTTTATTACATCGATTCGGCGAAGGAAAGATGCACATCTGCCAAAGGATACTGAAGCCTCCAAGACGAGCTCAAGACAAGTTTATTAAATTTCCGAGAAATTTGCGTACATAGAATACATTAAAAAATTATTTATAATTTCATAAACAAATTAATGAACAAAAATTATCTTTCCGGGATTCGCAATGATTGGCTCCTCGAAATCCGTAGATTTGGTATCATACAATGTGAGAGAAGTTGAAGTTTTATACTGATCAGTTGAAAGTAGACGCTATTTGGTAATTGTTTAAGCAGTTTTTATAAACAAATGCCCATACGTACAACTTCTGAATGAATAGCTAATGATTCACTACTATAATACCTTGCGAACTTATGAGAATTATCTTTTATTTAAACAATTTTTATGAACAAATACACAGTTTCACAACTTCTGAATGCATATACTCAATTTTTTATAGAGGATCAACTAAAAATTTGTGGCCAATAACTCTCTGATATCATACTTTACAAATTGACAACAATTTAATTTATTTGAACAATTCTTAAGATTAAGAAATTCACAGTTTGAGTATACTGCAATAATTAACCAGGTGGAAAAGTTATGCATATTGAAAAAATTATGTATAATTTCCATTTGTTTTATACATCATAAATCATATAAAATCATTATAAATCCTAATCATAAATCATTATAAAAATACATCATAAATAAATTTAAACTGCTTAAACAATCACTTGTACATAATCAATTTCAATGTACTCGTATTATTGAAAAGAGGAATTGGCAAGACATTTTTAGTTCATTCCATACAAAAATAAATTGAGTTTATTCATTCAGAAATCGTATAACTGTGCATTTGTTTATCAAAATTGCTTAAAAACTTACCAAATAGTGTCTATTTTCAACAAATCTTTATCAAGCTTTAATTTCTCTCACACTGTACACCAAACTACGGAAACAAAGAAGCCAATCATTGCAAATCTCGGATAATTGACTTTCGTTCATTCATAAGTTTATAATATTGAAAATTATTTCTTTTTGTATTCTACGCACGCAAATTTTTTGCAACTTTAATAAACTTTTATTTAAAGAGAGAATAAACGTCCAAATCGATGAAAAGTATAGGATAAAAATTGGCTTGTTACCCAGAAACTTTGCTAACAACAACTGACAGTTCATAAGTGGCAAAACAAATTTGCTGTCATGTCGGATTCAGCACAAACGTTTAGTTATCCCGAGCATTTGGAATGGTCAAAATTTGATCGAAGAAGTCTTAAGGAAAACTTTTTCATGATACTTCTTTCAATCAATTTTCAACGACTGCAGACGTACAGTATTCAGAATTTGCAAATTCTGAAAAAATTCCAAAAGGATCATTTTCCTAAAAAAGGACCGAAGAATGCTAATTTTCATTTTGTGTTTAAACAACTTGTATAATGTTATGTAGTCAGTGAGTGCAAAGACTTTCAGGTTGAAATTGGTTAAGTTTTACCGTGCATTCATTAATTTAATTTTGTTAAGCAATTTAAAGGAAAAGATCCTTCAATTTGAAAGATTTGTTTGTTTTTACACACGCAAACCGTGTGCAAAGTTGTTTTTTCAAAGTGCGCATGTGTGATGATGGCAACTGGTGTATAAAGTAACTACTTCGTATATTTGTGTTGAAAAGAGTCACTTTACACATTCAGAGTACCAAAAAGTGCAACTTCAGAGGCGCGTTTTAGAAAAAATAAGCTTTGTTTCAATAGGAATTTTTTAGAACGAAAGTACTAGAAAAGTCATTTTTTTTACTTTTCATAAATCCATAATATCATGGGACTTTCGACCCAAATATGACAGCTGAAATAGAACTTATGTAGATGAGGCTGAGGCTTAAACTTCCGAGGGTAGGTTGTTTCGATAGCTTTATTGCCAAAATCAAGTATGAACTTTTTTTTATTGGTTAAAAATTTTTTTTTCGACTCCAATGAAACATAATTAATCACTAAACACAAGTTTATACTTTATTTAATCTGATTAAATTGTCAATACTATTTGTTATAAGCTCACAAAATTTTCATTTGAAGAAATGTTATGAATCTTATTTTTGGGATAATTTTTAGAATCATGCTAATACATTGAAATTTAAACTTATAGCATTAAGTTTTCTAGGACACACTTAATCGCATGGTGTCACTTTTTGATCCAAAAAGGTGTCAAAATGTTGAACAATGGTGAAACAATTGACATCTACCTAGAAAGATGTATAAGCTAAGAATGTAGTTTTAATTTTGAATGTAGCAGTCATGTAGTTGTCAACTTTTTCTCCATTGTGCAACCCTTTGAAACACTTTCGGAGCAAAAAGTGACACCTTGGGATTTCGTATGGAGATGTTTAATCATAGATAAAAAAGATGATTTTTATATATTATATGTATAATATTAAGTTTATAATAAAGTTCGATATGATGTTAGTGAAATGTCGATGTCAAAGGAGCCGCAGCACTTGCTATGTGTCAAAAAGTTTAGAGTCCTCAATTTTTGTACAGATTACAGTCAAAATTTTAGCAGATAAAATTCTAAAAATATTGGACAAGTACATGTCGAAGTTAAGGATTCTCCTATAATGATGCAGAGTTTTGAAATTTTCAGTTGATTAGCAATTATTTCCTGATAAGTGGAAGATTAAAAAGTACCATTATCTTACCATCATTTTAGAATACTCAACTTTGAATGGCTGTTACTCCCTGAAAATGAATTACGAAAAATCTGAAAAAGAATGAATTACTTCGATCCTTTCTGTGCACAGTAGTGAAATTTAGTCAGAAATAATAATTTTTTATCAAGTTAGTTACAAAAGAGAAGTCACGTGTCATCTCCAAAACTAAAGAACGTACGGAGATCATTCTTAAAGCAAATTACACATTCTTGACCTCTGAAAATGGTTCATGTAGTGTCAATGAGCAAAAAGTTGCGCTTAAGTGTTTAAAAAACTATTTTCTTCTTCCAAAAATACAAAGGGCTTTCCGATTATCGACGGAACCGCACAATCAAGTTGTATGGAATACAATCGGATTTCATCTATAAAAAAGTACTTAACGCCTATTTTCATAGATAAACAATTGATTGGTGGCATAGCATAACCAGCTAACCATGTACCATATGTGCCACATTTTTTTAAAAACACGTTTCATTGGATCAAAAATTCTCTTAAATTCTACTGCGCATTACGATAAGAAATTTTCCATTTGTGAATTGCTTAAACAATTTTTGTTTCAACAATTTATTCAAAAATGCAAGATGGAGCAAAAAATTGTTCAATACGTAGATTTAAGATCATTCTTTCCGTAGAATTGAATGACGTTATTAGTTTTTCCCTATCTCGCATATTGAAACAAATTGTTCAAATAAAATTTTTTTTAACAATAAAAAACAGTTTTTCAACACGATATGCGGTAGAATTCTAGGGAGTTTTTAAGCTCATAAAACGTCTTTTGAAAAAAGTGGCACTTACATGGTTGCAAAAATGTGCAATTTGCTTCAATGATCTCCATACGTTCTTTAGTTTTGGAGATGATAAGTGATTTCTCTTTTGTAATTAACTGAATAACGAATGATTATTTCTGACTCTAAATTCCACCATTGTTCACAGAAAGGATCAAAGAAATTCATATATTTTTTAAAAATTTGTTGTAATTTATTTTCAGGGAGTAACAGCGATTCAAAGTTGAGTATGTATTTTGAAATGGTGATAAGATAAAGGTACTCTTTAACCTTCCGCTCATCAGGAAATAATGACTAATCCATTGAAGGTTCCAAAACTCTGTATCATTATGGGGAAAACCTTAGCTTTAACATGTACTTGGTCCCATATTTTTAGAATTTTTATCTGCTGAGATTTTCACTGTAGTCTGTACGAAAATTGAGAGCTCTAAACTTTTTCTACAGATAGTAGGTAAATATTTTTCGATTGTTATTTTTTGGTCTTTTATGATTATTTAAAATCAGAGTCATTGATTATTTCGTGATTTTGAATTGAATGACGTTTAAGAATATTATGTGACAGTCTTCATTAGCCTATTTCAACGCATCATCTCAAATTTTTATGAAGTTATCATGTTGTTTCCGCAACAACTTGCCTCATTGAACAAGGTGCAGCTATTCTATATCAATTTTAACTTTGTCTTGGAATGCAAACTTTAATTCATTAATATAGGTTTAATATATAAGATTTAAACATAAAATTAATTATAATTATATTATAATTATATTACTATCATATACATATATTATATACTATTATATACTAGTTTTTTCGGCTCTTTCCTTTGAGTATTTGAACATTAAGGACGACAATACCTGACAGAACTTGGCCGAGGATTGTTCCAAAGTACCGAAGGCTCGAGAGAAAATGTTTCAGATGATCCGAGCTGAAATTGGACATCTCAGCATAAGGGTACGATAGATACCATGAATATGCTTTCATCGGATATGCCGTCTTCATCGAATTTTTGTTTATATTGACTTCGACTAGAGGCTCCATCACAACCCCATTTGGTTATCATCCTTAAAATGAAGTCTTCCCTAAATATTTCAAGTTTGTGAGAAATGCGACTTGAATTTCTGTTTCTGAGTAGGTTGCCCGAATGGACGCAATCTTTCTCCTCTTAGTCGAAGTCGAACAATCTTCAAAATCACTCTTCGAACATCTTCCATATTTTTGGTGCTCAAAATTTACCACAAAGGGGGAAAGCAGCCAAATTTGATGTTTGCTTTCATACACTACTTCTTTATAAAAAGAGGCGCTTCTTTTTTTTTCTTCTTTCTTCTTCTTCTATTTTTCTTCTTTTTTTCTTAAAAGCGAGAATAAAGTGTCGAAGAAACTTTTTTTTAACTAATTCAACCTCATATTCCTTTAATTTAAATTTCTCTTTGATAAAATTTGTTAGAGGTCCAACACTGATCTCCTCGCGTGACTTTATACTACCTATCAATATATTCGACAGGATCTTGTTCTTGACTTCAACGTCACCCATTTTAGGAGTTAACCAAAACAATACTTACTAACGAAAAAATACAATACAGAAGAAAAACAAAATCTAAAAACTAATTGAAACAGAAAACACAAAAATGGAAGAATTCAATGAACCACAGACAAAAATAAGCAGAATAGTTCTTAAAACACCACGGCTAACAGCCTCTTAACACGAGCTGCTGAAATCGGCTACTTAAAGAAAAAACAAAAGTAGGTGATACCAAAGAATAGCAGTTTCAGTCTGAAGTTAGATATTTATTTCAATAAAAAACAAATGAATGTAATACCCACGAAATAGCCGATACCAGTTTGAAGTTTGCCGTCTACTTCGAGCAAAAACAAATGAGTGCAAATAACTGCGCATTTCTTTATAAAATTTGTTCATAACAATCACATTTGTTATTACAAAATTGTCATGAAATGATAACATAGTTTATTGAAACATCACTGCCACGTCAAACAAAGCACTTTCTTAAAAAAAAAGTACGTTAAACACTCAAAAATTGCTCAAACTGCGCATCTGTTCATAAAATTTGTTCATAACAATCACATTTGTCATGAAGTAGCAATATTGTTTACAAAAGTATCACTAGCAAGACTAACAAAGTGCGTTTAAAAAAAAGTAACTGAAACTCTTAAAAATTGCTCAAACTGTGCATTTGTTTATGAAATTTGTTTATAACAATCACAAAATTGTCATGAAATTGCAACATAGTTCATTACAACATCACTTTCAAGTCAAACAAAGCACTTTTGAAAAAAAGTACGTTAAACACTAAAAAATTGCTCAAAATGCACATTTGCTTTTAAAATTTGTTTATAACAATAAGAAATATATTGCGTCTTGCCTTCGTATGTTTTTATGTTACTTTAAATTGGATTAAAATAAAAATAGCTCAATAAATATTCAAAACCACTCAAAAATCACCTACCATTGTTTATAACAATACAATTGTTAATATCAATTTATTAATTTATAATGAATTATTAGGTTATGTTTCACGAATGTTTCTTCATTGACTGAACACTAATGTCAATCATTTTGAATTAATTAAGTGTTATTATAGTAAAAATAACTTAAATTTTACGATTTTTGCCAACTTTGTGTATGAATAAAGTAAACAATAATTTTTTTCAGAAATCGGCCTCGAGGAACCTCTTAAGAATCTAGTTGACTTCAATTTAAAAAAAAATGCTCATCGATTAAAAATTGTAGCCGTAATCGTATTTTGAACATTTTTTTCTTCATTTTGCCCCACTGTGCAGATGGCGACGATGACACACTGAAGTAAAATATATTTTTTCTCAATCAGTGAATCTGAAAACGTCTAGGTTTGATGAAATCCGTGAGTGTCAGTTCTAAAATTAAACCAATTTCTTCTTATTAAGATGAGAATGTAAAAATCTTCTTCACAAGTTTATACTTTGGATCAATTAGAACCAATATCTTTAGAAAAACCAGCAAAGATTGCATTTAACATACTTAGGTTTGTTTTTCCCTAATAGGAAACTGAAAAAATTGAAAAAGGCAGAAGATATGTGTGAGGTATAATATAATTTTATTTTATACCAAATTTTATGGGAAACATGCATAGAACTAGGACGCAGCAGTCTAAAAAATTCTGAACTCACGACTACGGTAGAGATTGGGAATTTTTTATATTTTTGAAAATTCGTACACCGATGTATTTTTATGCACTGAATATATTTGCGCATATTTTCATGGTCATATTCTTCAAAAAAAGTAGGTTCTGTTCGTACTCAATCCTACCTTTTTTAAAAATATGACCATGAAAATATCTGCAAATCCCATTCTTAAGGTTAAAACTTAAAAAAGTGAAAAACTGTAGTCTTCTGACAGTCACATTTGCGGGTATTTTTATGGTCATACTCATAATCAGTTCTGTGCATGTTTCCGATAACATTTAATATATAATAAAAATATACACCTAAGTTTGTTTTTTCCCTGATAAAATTTGTTATGGAAAAGAGATTCGGCAAACAACTCGCGACCGAAGTAGAAGAGGCAGTTAGTTTTCATCAAAAATGAACCTTGCAATTATCGCCTTCTTCACTCTTCTATGTGTGGCTCGTCTCATTGGAGCAGTTGACGATATGTGGCCAGATTGCAATGTGCATTCCTGCAAAAGAAACACAGATTGTTGCTCCCAACACTGCGATACAGGTAATTCGAGAAATTATTAATAATTATTCTAAAAACAAAATTTTGTTCATCCATTCTTTAGCAAAATATAAATTATTTTAGAATGAAGACACTTTTGATGAATGAAATGAGATTAACACCATCTGTGCATAGTTTGAGATAATAGTTCAAAAAACGGGTAATGAATGATAAAATATATTTTTATTTTCAGCGGTTCTCATTGCAACGTTCAAGTATTGCCGGGAAATAATGAAAATCTAAATTTTCCAGAACTTAAGGTCGCGGAAAATCTCCAGATTTGAGTTATCATATGCTGAGTACTTAAACACAATGTGGCTTTCCGAACTAAGTGTTAAAAAGAATAAATAATACCTAAAAAAATTTTTAAAAATCGTAGTCATTTTACAACACCCTTATAAAACCAAAGATCAGTCTATTTTATCAGTTGTTTTTGACGCAGTCCCATCACGTATTGTAACGACATACATACAAATAATTTTGTGAATCATAAAGTATATTAAATCCATATTATCCATATTAAATGTAAATGATCTTAAGAAAAAGAAATTGCGGAATACAATGCGCGTAAAGAAGCTGGATATTTCATGTGTACCGGAAACAAAGAAGAAGAGATGTGAGGTAAGAAAGATAAAGAACGGACTCGAACTTTGGTCAGGAGTAGCCAAGAAGTCAGTCTGTTTATGAATGAGAGGACAAAACTACATGGAAAAAGGTATGAATGTGTATCTCCTAGATTACTATTTGTTTAAATGGAAGTGGGAACCAGAAGGCTATTTGTGATAGCGTGCTACGCTCCAGTTGGTGGTGACAGTAGGGATGTAAAATATACCTTCTGGGGCTCGTTAAATGATATTATAGGTACTTGCGATCTTGGGGAAAGAATAATTTTACTCGGAGATATGAATGGCTGGGTTGGTGTGCAGCGCGGATGTACCGACACTGTACTGGGTCATTTCGAAGACTCAAAAATGAACGGTAACGGGGATGAATTGACTAGCTTTTGCTTAGAAAAAGTCTTGTTTATTACGAATACTTAGTTCAGACAAAAAAAGGTCCACATGTATACTTGGTGCAGGGGTGAAGGCCACAGTACGATTGACTTTTTTGTAGCGGATGAGAGACCCTCGCCATATAAATAATAGTAATAAATAATAAATAAACTTTATTGACTGGAAACATCGAATTAGTAATGATCAAATCTCGTTATATTCGATTCACCCAGACGCCAATAAAACAAAAAGAAATGGTCCCACACTTTGCTCAAACAAGGCACAATCATGAGCTGCAATGCAAATTACTCAAACTTGTTCTGCGATTTTCAACGGCCAAATTGGGTCGTAAAGTCGAGGACTTATACAACCAACGAGTTTTCCCTCGAATTGACGTAGTAGACCAGAATCTGCTTAACTGCTCATCATCCGGATGCGAACGATTGTAAACGACAGAGTGAATTTAAGTGTATCCACCAACAATGTCGAGCATCAAAGTCATATAAAAGAGGTCTGAACGGTGTCTGAAATAATGCGGTAAAATGTTCGACCCACGTGCAGTAAATTGCAACAGAACATTCGCCTTATAGCCCCTTATTATAATATAAAGTGTCAACACATTTACTATGGAAAAAGATGAATGCTACTCTGACTAGCGGGTTTGGGAATTTAAAAATAAAAAAAAGCGATTCATATTTGTAGAATCTAAAGGGTCGTTTAGAGCTTTATAATCGAGACTTTCAGAGAATACAAAAAATTTATGATCCCACCCACGTAATCCACAAAGCGTATTAAAATATTAATGTAGCAATATTTATAGGTCAGGAGGGTCTCGAAAGAGCATAAAAACAAGAACGTATGTTCACTTCTGCGAAAAAACTCGGGGACTCCAATCCAATGGTTTTGTTCCCAAAATGACAAAAAGAGGAGAAAATTGGGTGAATAGTTGGACATTTTTCAAGCAGGTTTCTCTTTTTATGACTTCCATTTATTATAAAAATTATCCAATCTAATGAATGAAAAAATCTACTAGCCTAACTTCACGATTTTAGCAATCGAAGGTCGCGTTGTTTTTTTTGCAAACAGATGGAAGGAAGAAATTTTTAACTTCAATTAACTTGAAACACTTTAAATCTTTCAAATTTGAAGTAAAAGGATTGCATTTCGGCAATTTCTTCCTGTTGTGTATATTTATTGTACATCTGCCTCTAATGAGCCGAAAAAACAGGTAGTCTCAAAGTTTATTTTTGAATTGTGAACTTTCTGGATGTTCTTTTTCAGCACACAAAAAATTTTCATAAAAAAATAGATTTTATTCAGATCTTTATGAAAATGGATTAATTTTCAACCGAAAAAATTAATTTTCAATCATAAAAATTATTTTTCCACTAAAAAAAAAGTGTTTAACAAAAATGTTGAATTTGCAACCGTGATAGAATTTTCACTCAATAAAGAAAAAAATATCATCCAAAATGTTGAATTTTCAAGCCAAAAAGATGAATTTTTCACAAAACATTTGTATTTTCAACTCGAAAATATGAATTTTCAACCAAGAATATTAATTTTCTACCAAAAAAGAGGAATTTACAACAAGATACATACATTTTCAACTAAGAAGATTGATTTTTTATCAAAAAAGACAAATAATCAACAAAACACATAAATTTTCAACCAAATAGTTGAATTTTCAGTTAAATAATTGAATTCAACCAAGAAAAACGCATTTTTCACAAAAATGTTTAACTAAAACAAATTAATTTTCAATCAAAAAGGATGACCTTTTAACAGAATAATATAATTTGAAATCAAAGAATTGAACTTTCATCCTCAAAAGCTACATTTTTAAAAAAATATATGAATTTTTAACAAAAAGATTGATTTTCTACCAAAAAGACGAATTTTCAACAAAATACGTGAACTTTAAACTAAATAGTTGAATTTTCAATTATAAAGGATACATTTTGAAACAAAACAAAAAACGAATTTTCAACAAAATATTTGAATTTTCAACTAACCAAATGAATTTTCAACTAAACTGATGAATTTTCAAGAAAAAAATAAATGTATGTCAACGTAGTACCACTTTCAATCAAGTAGTTAAATTTTTCACCAAAAGAAGTGAATTTGTAACAAACAATGTAATAATTGATCTTTCTACCAAAAAAAATTTTATTTTAAATTATAAAATGTTGGTCATCCAAAAGAAACAAATTTTCAATAAAATAGTTGAATCCTCAACTACAACCAAATAATTTTCAACCAAATAGTTGCATTTTTGACCAGAAAGATTAATTTTCTACCAAAGAGACAAGCTTTCAATAAAATACATAAATCTTCAACCAAATAGTTGAATTTTTATTTAAATCAGATTTACTTCCAAGCAAAAATAGAATAGTTGAATTTTCAGTTCAAAGAAATTAATTTGCAGCCAAAAAAGAACGAATATACAACCGAAAAATAATAATTTTCGAAAGAATGATTAAAGTTTCAACAAAAAAGATGAATTTTCAATTTAAGTGATGAATCTTAAAGCAAAAATGAATTTTTTAACAATATAGTATCACTTTCAACCAAGAAATTGATTTTTCAAACAAAAAAGATGAATTCTCTAGGAAAAATGTAATACTCCATATTTCAATGAAATAGGATTTTAATTTTAAATCTAAAACAGTAAAATTGAACGAAAAAAGACGAATTCTCAACCAACTATTTGAATAAATAATTGAAATAGATTAATTTTAAAAAAAAATGTTGCATTTTTAACAAATACATTTATTTCCTACCAAAAAAGAGCCATTTTCAACAAAATACATAGATTTTCAACCAAGAAGATCATATTTCTTCTATAAAAGACGAATTTTAAACAAAATACATGAATTTTTAATTAAATAGTGGAACTTCATAGTAAGAAAGATTAATTTTTAACAAAAAAAAATGAATTCTCAACAAAATAGTTCAATTTTCAACCAAAGAAATTAACTTTGAACTGAGATGATGAATCTGTGACCAAAAAAATAAATTTTCAACAAAGTCGTTCAACTCTGAACCAAGACGTAGATTTTTCAAGCAAAAAAGATGAACTCTCAACGAGAAATGTAATACCGGATATTTCAACAAAAGAAGATTCTAATTTTAAATCTAAAACAGTTGAATTCAACTAAAAAAGATGAAATTTAAACAAAATAGTTGAATCATCAACTAAAACAGATTAAGTTTTTACAGAACAGTTGCATTTTTGATCGAAAAGGATGAAATTTCTAACAAAAGAGATGAATTTTCATACTGAAAAGACGAATTTTCTACAATAGACTTGAATTTTATACCAGAAAAAAATTTTAGATAAGAAAAAAAACTCCAATTAAATTGTTCAATTTTGATGTAGAAATGAATGAATTTTTTAAGCAAGCAGTTGCATTTTTAACCAAAACGAATTTTTTTATAAAATTGTTGAATTTTTAACAAAATAATTAATTTTTCAGACAAATAGTGGAATTTTCAACATAGAGGATTACTTCTGCCAAAGAGAGGAACTTTCAAAAAAATACATAAATTTTTAACCAAATAGTTGAATTTTCAGCCAAGAAGATTATACAATGAATTTACAAAAAAATAGTTGGATTTTCTTATTGGATTCTATAATTCAGTTCTCACTTAAGTTGAAAACGAGAAAAATGGGTGAAGAGAGGAATAGAGGGCAGACTGTAAAGCCGGCGATAAATAAATAGAAATTTTGATCATTTGTAGGCTAAAGAATAATAGTTTAAATGAATATTGTATAAAACTCATGTTCCAGGGATTTTTCAAATCAGATTTAAAATATTGTATTGAAAATTCAAAATGTCGGATTCAAAATGGCGACCAGCAGGATTTTGAAAATTGTGCCATTTGTATGAAACTCGTTCTTAAAGGGTTTTTTTGTCCCAAATTCTAAATATCGAAGTGAAAATTGAGAAATCAAAATGTCGAGCAAAGAGTTTTAAGCATTATATAATTCATCAAAAACCCATTTTCTGGGGTTTCCTGAACCGAAGATTCGTAGAAAATTCCAAATTCAAGATGCTGGATCCAAAATGGCAACCCATATCTTAAAAAAAAGTTTGATGCGGTATTTGGAATTTGTAGCTCAAAAACACCTTGAAACTGAGTTTTGTACCAATCGCATAATTTTTTAAAATCCGGGTCGCAATTTTGAATTTTGAATTTTTTATACAATATTTGGAATATGTAACTCAAAAAGCTCATACAAAATGACTTTTATACTAATGGAATCATTTTTGAAAACTATTTATTGCCAGATAGAATTCGTCATGTTGAATTTCCAACTTTCGAAGCGATATTTTTAGAATATGTGACTAAATTTGCCCTTTAAAAGTGAGTTTCGTACAATTTGCATAATTTTGATCCTAGTAGCCTTAATCAGTGATCACAGTACGTCCCCTTTTTCCCCCCTTCTCCCCGTTAAATTAAAAAAAATCCACTTGAATACCTGAAATCGAGATTTCTTAGCCCTTTTCCCATTTAAAGATCTGATTCATTTCTAATGAATCATAGTCAGAAATTTAATTCATAGGAAAACAAGATGCTCTCAAAGAGATTCTCTTCGACGATAACGATTTCAAGTATTTCCTAAACGATTCATTTGCAAATTTTGTAGATTTGAAGGACACCGGTAGCTAACGATTCAATCGAGAAGCTAAACACGAGACAAATCAATTCTATAGTAAAGTTCAAAAATAAAAACATCTTATACTCTCAAAAGTTGATTTCTTAAAATTGGAATATTTTTTAAATGCCTTCCTCTAGAAAAAAAAAACAAGAATGTCATAAACATTAGATGTTAGTGTAGAAAAGATGGTCGTTGAAACCAAATTTTGCAAATGAAAAATATGGTAAAAAGTAGTATATTAGGACCCTAAAAGAGTATATTTAATTTAGAGCTGATTGTTATATGGCTGAGCTCTACATCTTAGCAAACTTCATATTTAAAAAAAATCTTATCTTCATAATTTTATTTCCGTGAACAATAATTTTGTTAAATTTCTGTTTTTTACACTATAATCTTCCTTTAGCTAACATTGAAAAATATGTTGAACATCTGAGAGTTTTCAAATAATGAAAATACGTTACAAAAACAATTTTAAAAACCGCGAGGTTTTTCAAATAGTAATTTTTGTGCCTTTTCAAATTATTTATTTCTAGCTTGCTTAGTAAGATATTTTGAACAACTCAAGGTTCTATACTAAAAAAATGCACTATAAAAAAATGGACAAAAATAATTTGAATAATGATTAGCGCCATTGCCCCCCCCACTTTAGTTTTTGAGATTTTAAAATACTTAACATTACTTAACATTGATTGGACCTATATTCAAAATTTGAAAAACGCGGATGAAGCTTGCAACTTATTTTGCGAGATATTAAATTTGGCCATTGATTTATTTGTTCCTAAATTCAATTCTATGACATCTAACAAGATGTCGATCAATAACATTGAATTAAAAAAGAAGTTTTGGCGTAATAATTGAATAAATAATTCAGAATTCACGAAGGAACAAATTAAATCTCTATCACAAATTATAAAAAAGAGGTTAAAGCAGACTATCAAAATTATATCGTGAGAACAGAAACTGAGTTAATCAATGAACCAAGCGCTTTTTGGGGGTTTGTGAACAAGTCAGGTGGCGCAAAGTATCTTCCAGAAGCAATAACTTATAATGGGCAAATAATAAACGATCCTTATCATATAATAGATCAATTTTCTCATTGCTTTTCGAGTGTTCACTATAACAAGCCTAGGGTTAGTACTATCTACATAAACTATAAATATGATCATGACTATCTTACAGTCCCAAAAAATGAATAAAATGAGGTTCTCACTAACAGCCAATCAGAACCCTACCTTCTAAGCATCGATAGTATAACGAATGCAGCAGATAAATTGAAAGCAAAAATGACCTCTGGTCTCGATCGGATTTCGAGTTTAATAATCAAAGATTGCGCGAGTGTCTTAGCTTATCCATTACAGGCTATTTTCAACTTAGCACTAGTAACTGTAAAATTTCCTGAAAGACGGAAATTTGCAAAAGTTATTCCCGAATAGAAACCGGGTAATAAGTCTGATTTGACTAACTATAGGCCGATTTCAATACTGAGTAATTTCGCAAAGGTCTTCGAGTTTGTGGTGAAGGATGATGTGCAAAGGTACATATTGCAATATATTTCGTATGCGCAACACGGCTTCCTGCCAAAAGGTTCATGTGTAACAAATCTATCTTGCTTCACTCAAATTGTGAATGCAGCTATTCAAAAATGTTTCCAAGTAGATGTTATCTACAGTGACTTATCGAAGGCCTTTGACAAAATTGACCACAGCATAACTGAACGTAAACTACTATCTACGAACATTCCAATTAACCTTATATTACTTTTATCAAACTATTTGACAGACAGGCAACATAGGTTACAATACCACGGCATCACTTCGAAACCATATTCGTCAACGTCTTTACGTAAATGATGTAACGGACAATGTTCAGTCATTTATATTAATATTTGCTGATGATGAAAATATATTCAGGTTGATTAGGAATATGGAAGATACTAGGGAGCTCTAGAGCGACCTTGATAAGTTGGTGGACTGGCGTAGAAACAATAAGATACCGATCATTACGAATAAATGTAAAGCAATGACATTTCATAGACATGAAGCTTAATAAAATGCGAATACAAAATAGGAAACACTGTTCTGGAAAGGGTACTCAAGATAAGAGATCTTGGAGTGGTATTTGACTCTCATCTACTTTTTATTGAGCATGTAGGTGTAATTGCTGCAGCTGCATTTAGGGCACCAAGATTTGTAATTCGTTCTTGTAAAAACTTTAAAAATGTCAACACAATGTCGACTCTGTACAAAGCGTTCGTGCGATCCAAACTCGAGTATGCCGCCCAAGTATGGAACCCTATGTTCAAAAAATACGCCGATGAAGTCGAGTCAGTCCAGAAAAGGTTTTTAAAATATCTATCTCTGAAAAAAGGAGTAAATCCAAATCGTGGGACAAACTGTACAGAATTGTGCAAAAAATTCTCATGGCTTACGCTTTCCGAACGTAGAATTTTCGCATGTTGCTGTTTCTTATTTAAGCTTATGCGGAATGATATTTTTTTATTTTTTTTCCCAATAAACCGCCTCCAATTTAAAGCTCCAAGACTGTCGCTAGACACGTTGTTCCGTTCCATTTACCGTTATCAGACTCAATGATTGGATTCAACTTACCAATTTTTGTTATGTGCAATCATATGAATTTAATGCACAAAAGATCTAAAGTGCACTTAGACATGCAAAACATTGGTTATGATCAATTTGTAGACACCCTTAATAAGTACATATTATCTGAACGCTCTTAGATCGATCTGTCCGATCCTATCATAAGAAATGCAGAGAAACTTTATGTTATTGGTGTGAAACAAAAAAAAAGATTTTAGATTCCATGAAAACTACCTTTATAATTATCTACGAATAATTTCATAGGACGCCATGATTATAATGATTATAATGTAGTAATTGAAGTACATAAATACTATAAAAGCCTTTAGGTTATTGATAACACTAGCTATAATGAATTTGTATGAATTTGTAAGAAATATCCTTGTTGCTCGATGATGGTTTCGACCAAGGGCACTCATTTCAATAAAAAAAAATTCAATTGAAGGGCCATAGGTAAAATACGTATGTAAGTTAATATGTGTTGGCCCCGTAAATCATATATAAATAAATAATTAGCTACCTTGCCATGGGTGGAAACACTAACTATTTGCAAATCTATATATTACAATTTTTCTAAATCTATAGAAGTTTTGTGCTACCACAGTGCAATAATTGACAATCTAAGGAATTATAAAATTGACTTTACATTTTAGAAACCCTCTAAATTTTTTGCATTTTTACGCTAAAATGATGACATAATTATGTTTTGTGGACTCTTTATTGTTAAAGCTTCGCTTGTTTCCATATTAGTTATACAGTTCTTAATGTGCTTCTGTAAACCTGATGATTTAATCGATTTGAATTTTTAACCAGTGCAATTATTCTACTGACTTACACTTTGGAATGATAGGTAATTCAAAAAATAAAAATTAACGATAAAGTAACATAATATTACAAGTTACTGCATAAATAGTTTACATTACTAGTTACTTCTCTAAAAAAGTAACTAAGTTGCATTACAAGTTACAAGTAACGTAACTTTTTCAGTAATTTCGTTAGAAGTAACGAGTTACTACCCAACATTGATTGCAGAACCATTCAATGATTACATATTCGATGTACGAAAGGATTTATAACAATAGTGACAACAACACCGACCAAAATAGAGATTTCAACCTAGATCAGACTATTATCCTTCCATATTGTCCGTTACTCTCTAAATTTTTCACTAGATTCTAAAAAAATTACAACTTCAGAATTTCATTCAAACCAATTACAGATACATACTTTAAACTGCTTCATAAGTCAAAAGGATAAAACTTCCATCGAGAAATGCACTAACACTATCTACAAAATCACATGCTTTGACTGTTGCAAAAGTTATATCAGACAATCCAAGAGATATCTATCGGCTAGATTGAAAGAACACAAAAAATCATGTCAAAAAATAACTAACAAAACAGCCATCGAAACTGCTGTAACTAAACATGCTATAGAAATAAAACACAACTTTGACTTCGACAATGTCATCATACTCTCCAAACAATCTTCTTATTATAAAAGGATTTTTATGTAAATGTACCATATAGT
>JAUMHM010000086.1:14758683-14776588 GCA_032362435.1 Melikaiella ostensackeni
CGGCGTGGCATGTACAATCGCGGAACGGACGAATTTATATGCAAGCTCTTCTGCATATGCATGATTTTACGTGTGGTAATATCAAGGGCCACCAGCTCGTGCTTCGTCCATGGGACTATCCCAAAAGAATTTTGTATCTTTTTTGAAGAGATTCCTTTACTGATGTTGCGTCCTGAATACGGCTCTGAGGTACGCCTAGGTACGAATAGGTCTCTCCAATGTCCAGGTGTCTAATAACATTGGTATCTACGAGCTCAGGGTCCTCAGGAATGACATTAATTCGTCCTCGCTTCAGATGAATCTTGGCACACTTGTCCAGTCTAAAGTCCATACCAATCTCTTTCGGGTACCCCTCGACGACATCTAGAGTACTTTGAAGTTGGATTTTGCCTTTGACATAGATCTTTAGGTCATCCATATAAAATATATGAGTAACCTTATGCCCGCAAAGATCAGTTTTGCCGCAGAGGTATCCAGGAGAATTGCGTAGTGCGAGAGATAGTGGCAGAAATGTGATGCAAAAGAGGAGGGGGCTCATGTATCACAGATACATTTTTTGAAAGGCTATAAATGGTCGTTCATATACCACGTGAACAGTATTTTTTTAGGGCGACGGGGGGGTATGGAAAAAGTCCAAGAATGTCCACGAGGGGGGCCGAGGGGGATTGGGCTAAGTTCCACGTGGACACGCGTCCGCCTGAAGCTGCGAACTTCTTTTCAGAAAAACATGAAAAACTAAGAATATTTTCACAAATTTTTGTTTGGACTTCCTACCTTATATTATTAAACTCATGTTTTCAAGAAGAACCGAATTCTAAGCCAATTCACTGCTCCTTTTGGCTTCCTTGCTTTTGAATACCGATACTGTCCATGTTGTTATAAAATGAGAGGAGTCCGTGTGAAAAGAGGAAGGGGGAGGGGGGTTCGTCAAAAGTCCACGGTTGTCCACAAGGGGGGCGGAGGGGGAATATTAAAAAATTTTCCACGTGGTATACGTGTATGAACGGACCCTAATGAGGCTGGATTTGGAAAATAATTGAATACTTTCCATCCCTGATGTTCTAAATTTAAGTTATCAAATTTTCCAGATACTTCACAACAATAAACCTGCATTTTTTCAATTAAATACGTGTATACAAGCATAAAGAACTGTTTTCTACACGAAACTCAATTTCATTAAAAAGTGGTGTTAGGCAGTTTTAGTTTTATAATTCCGATTTGAAATTACAGTTTTTTATTTTTTTTTAATGTAGAAGTTTCACTCTTAAAATCCAACTCACTAAAATCCCTATTCATTGCATTTTCAAGTCACGTGGCCTTCACCGGCTTTCAAAATCTTATAGTTATATTTTCAAAAAAACGTTTTATTTATGCGAAATATAAACATGGTCCTTCGAACCGGGTAGGGCAAGGCGCTTAAAAATTTTAAAAACTTTTAGTGAACTTTGAAAAATGAATCATCTTAATCGCCTTTCCAAGCGTGCTCAAGAACTACGAAAATCACGGGTAAATTCATGGTTACAATTTGAAATCGAGCCCGCTCGCGAGTGTTCTGTAATATATTTTCTCTCTACAAAGTGTCTAGTCACTCTTCTGGGCATCTAATTCGCCCGGTGACTCTACAGGGCACCACCTAATATATTATAACCTTATTCGGTTTGAGGCATCTTTTCTGCATCGCGAGCCTACGAAACTGTGACTGTGTATGTGACACTTAGTGCTTCTAAGCACGCGAAAGTCGCTATAGCTTGGCGCCGGGCGTCGCGCGCACTTATCGATTATAATATACACCAGCTGGCAGGTACTCGTGAGTGGCGAATACCTGTACGTGCACGGAATAGCCCTGTAAACTGTCACAACAAAGTGAACTATAGCGAGTCCCATTCAATATCAGAATATCTTAGCGGAACATATCAACCGCCTCTACAGCAATTAAACTAAGACCGTGACTTCGGAATCATCCTTGATCCTGACTGCACAACTGATTCATACGTACTCGATGAGAATTTCTTCGAGTCTGAAACAGACTACACGGCTGTGAAGGCGTCGGTTAAAATCGACCTGAAGAATCTTGGTGTCGGTGTTTAAGGTACTCATCGAACAGATAATTCTGAAGCAGGTGATCAGCTTGAATGTGAAACTTTTCGCGATTCGTTCAAATCTATGGTCCCCGAATCCAAAATTTTCAAGGTACAAAAACTTTTTTTTTGAAAAATGTTTCATCCGGAAAAGCAGCTGATCGCTTTAAAAACCTAACTATCAGCGGAAATAATTATGCTGAAGCTTGGTCTACGCTAACTAAACGATACGATAATAAACGAGTTTTGCTTCCTACGCACATGCGTTAACTTTTAAATTGTCCTCCAGCGACAAAAAAATCAGCTGACAAGCTTTAACGGTTAACTGATGCAACTAATGAGTCAATGCGGGCTTTAAAAAATTTGGATAGTCCAACGGATCAATGCGATGACTGGTTCGTCCAGTTGCTTGTCTTTAAATTAGACCTAGGAACTCGAGAAAATTGAGAAACATCTCTAGAAGGCCAGGAAAACTGCCCCGCCATTAGCGAATTGTTGAGCTTTTTAGACACTTGTATCAGAGCGATCGAAGCTGCTCATCGAGATGTTCTACCGTCTGTTAAAACGCCACTTTTATCTCGGTATCCACCATTTAAAAGGTGGACAGCTGATCAACGATTTGAACAAGTTTAATGCTTAGGTGTTCGTGTGAATTGCCAAAGAGATTCACACGTTACGAACGATTTTTCATCTGACAAATCCTGTTTGATTTGCTCAGCTAAGCATCATACCTTTACTCACGATGGCTCGTCACATGAAAACAACTAGTTCATGTAAACCTTAATTTTTTTTGAGTTATTCGCGTTCAGAGTTTTTGTTCCAGATAAGACTTTTTTCTTGCTCTGTCTACCTATCTCCTATTATACGATGCTGACCGTACTGAGGACACTTTCTTACAGATTGACGACCCGGAAGAAAGTTGCAGATCACATCAGGCTTCTCTCATCTGGCTGTACACAACAAAAGTTTTGTAACACGAGCTTCGACAATTTTTTTGAAATTTAACCTGCACTTTTGCAATATATTTTAAGCTGCATTCTAATCGTACATGTAACAATCTCAAAACTTAATTTTCGTAACTTTCCAGACTGCAAAAACTTGACTTATTCTTCTTTTGTGCACCATTCTTGTTGCACCCGGGGGAGGATGCTCGGATTTGCATAACTTTAATTTAATTTTGAAGACCTTCCTTATCGACTCTTGACTAACCAGGCTGACCGAGTATCAATTTGGTAGGATTTTCAGCTTCTACGCCAGCACTCAAAACTGGTACTTTCTGTTCACCACGCATGAGCGACTTACACACATGTGCTCTCGTCCTTATAATATAAAATCCACAGATATTGTCGCGAACTGCGATCATTTTTTCACAAAAAATTGTATAATTGATTGTGTCAACCAAGTGCAATATAAGTGTAATATTAACTTTTTGTATGTGGCGGTTTTACTCTCAAAACCCTACTCACTGAAATCCCTAACCTTTGAATTTTCAAGCCACTTGGTCTTTATCAAAATTTAAAATCTTATCGTTATATTTTTGAATGAACTTTTTAATTGTGCAAAATATAAACAGACTGAGACATTCGCACAATTATAAAACAATATGGTGGCTCTATACGGTTAAATGCAGATGGGCCGTGAGTCAAAGTATTTAAATCAGCCAAATTTTGAAGACAAGTATAAAAACAATTCGATCCAGTTCCTAGAAGATTTAAAACAATATCTTCAAATAAGAACCATGCCGCTAGAGTATGAACCGACAATAATAAAATACGTGCTAAAGGGTCGAGCTCGGTCGTGGTATCTAGCAAACGCAAACGGATTGCAGAAAGGGGAACGGCATGGTAAAGTGAAAAAGACATTAGATCACATGATACTTTTATTGCGTATTCTCTCGAGTAGGTCACTAAGGCAAATTATATTGACTCCTAAACGTCAGGATATATAAGAAACTACTCGAAAATATGACAACTGCCTAGACAAGTTCAAGATACACTTGTGTCACACCCTAGTGACTAAGCCTGATTTAATTATGAATATATTGTTAATATTTGGTTGCAACTAGTAATACGTAGTTAAAATCATTTTGAATGAGAAAATTATTGATCGCCTGAAACTGAAATTGACACTGGTTGTGGCGACAGAAATCCTGCGAGTTAATTAAATCCTGCTCGTGATTAGAATTGTTCTGAATGATGCGGACTCTGTGTCTCATGATGAGTGAATCTAGGTCATCTTCGTGCGATCGGATTCTACTCGTACCTGAACCTGTCGTCATTTTTCTCTGATGAACATAGAACTATTCAACGTAAAGTCACTTCCTAAATTCGAGAACGTACAACTTCACCCCAAGTCTTCAAGTATCTGAATCTATCCTAAATCGGAAGTTCGGAGTTAAATCCTGATAAGAATTTAGGATTACGTCGGATCATTGAACGAAGCCAACCAACCTATTACAATTCCACTATACATCTCTACGAATCCTGAGCAAACCTAAGTCAACAACTGTCTCGGCACGAGACTTACAAATCTCAACCAGACATCTAATCATCATCTATCCTTAATCGGAAGTTCGGAATTAAATCCTGATAAGAATTTAGTATAACATCGGGTCATTGAACGAAGCCAACCAACCTACGACAATTCACTATACATCTCTACGAATCCTGAGCAAACCTAAATCAACAACTGTCTCGGCACGAGACTTACAAATCTCAACCAGACAAAATTTCGGGTAAAAACCCAAGGTTGTTTTATTTCATCACTTTCTTGGTGTCTCTTTCTCTTTGCCCCTCGCATATATAAATTATGGTTCTGTTTCAGAACACAATCCGAGGGTTAAACCAGAAAAGTCCAGCGTCATCAACTCCGATTTCAAATCCAGCAGATAACTCAAACTTGAAGTTTCCCTTTTAAACTCAATGTTCCATTTAATATTTCCCTACATCAATTTACCGCAACAAATTTGTAACTTACTTACTGTGTCTAAATAAATTGTATGCATTAACTAAGGGATTCTCAGAACCGATCTTAGCCTTTCACCTGTTTCCTTAGTCCAGGGCCTTCAGCTCTAAAGATAAAACAGAATAGTTTCTTAATATTTAAATTTGGACTGTTTTACCTCTTGAGGACGTAACAGACCACATTTTTTTATACATAGGCCGAAAAACCGGGCCTATTGAATCCCTATTGCTTATTTTCAATTCAGTAACTTACTTTCTTCAGAAAATTGAACAAAGCCGTAAATAAGGAACTGACAAGGATTATGTGATACAAAATATATTCCTGTACTTTTATCATACATCCCCTCATGTCCGATAAAAACCCTGACACACAAAGATGCACTCGAAGTCAAACCAAAGCGCAAGCCAATTCCGTGAACTCGAATACTGACTCTAAAACGAAACATTAGACGAAAGTCTGACCAATACTAGTGAATTGTTCTTCGATGAAACCGGAATAAATTTAAGTGTCTTAAACAAAACTGAAGATACTCAAATCCGAGGTCTGAATCAGACACCTTCAAATCAGACTCAAAGGAAGATAAATTTTAAAATCAAAGGTTCACCCTCTTTGGATCATTTAACAAATGTCCAAGTTTCCAATGACAGTGTAATAGTAAGTTCCAAAAAATTAAACTCAAGTAAGCCCCTAGCTGAATCAAATAACGACACTTTTGCAGCAGCAAATTTCCGGCCCCCCATGAAAGTCTTATCGTTAATTTCCAACTAGCCTTGACGAATAATACTAAACCTTTTAATAACCCTGCGAAAAATTCAAACAATCCTGCGATTGAAATCATTCAGACCAACATGTCCTCACTCAACAATCAACAGGTCTCTCTCCGAGATGCTTTCGAAGTTGTTCCCACTTTCGATGGTCGAAGCGTCCCCATCGCACATGTTATAGAACGGTGCGAAGAAGCTTAACAAATGCTATCCTTCATCCCCACAGTAGAACAAAATTTAGTGAAGATGATCCGCAGTAAAATTATAAAAGAGGCAAGAAAAAGCATTTATGGGAAGATATTTGATAAGGTTGATGAATTTATTAACCATTTAGAAACGAATTATTCAGGGTTAGAAAAAGATCTGGTCCAATGTTTTTTGCGCGGATTGAGACCCGAACTTGAAAATAGGGTAGAGTAAGAAAACGTGTTTAAGGACGTTACGATTAATGCTATCGAAGTAGAAAAAAACTAAATCGGCCGCGAATCACAATTCACCCAATCATTTCATACCTCCTCAAGATGATAGGCGATTACACAAAACTTGTGGTAATAGAATACCACCACTTGTAAAAAATCAATGGACGCAAAAATGAGAGCAAAATAATCAGAGACAATTTCAACGCGGAGATAGGTTTCTGTGGTCACCTTAACAACCATGTAATTTTGCATTCCATCCATATGCCAACCCTCCATTAAATCCAAAGCAAAATACCAATAATTTTATTTGCAATTATTGTAAAAAACCAGGGCACATGATCAAAGATTGTCAAAAAAGGGAATACAATAATAAATGACGCGAACAACAAAATCCTCAACAACCCCAAGGGATCTCGGGAAACGAACGAGACCTCCTCAGGCAGGGTGCGATGGGGCAGGCATCAACGACCCAAAATTAGTAGCACCCGACCAAATTAAGAGTGAATCTTTAGAAACCATCAATCAAAAAATTCATTTTAGTAAAGAAAATATAATACCTTGAATGGAATTAACGCTTCAGATTTAAAAAACCCCGCCCGTTTAAGGATAGAGACGGGCGCCGGGTTGAACCTCTTGAAACAAACTATGATTGAACCCTAAATTCCAATGAACAGATTTGAAATTTTAGGATTAACCGAAATTAATGAACACCCTGTCCACACTCAGGACGTTTAAAAGTAGAAATTTTCGGATATTTAACAAAATTTAATATAATCCCGAGGGAAGTCCTGGTTGACGGTGACGGTGTACCAGGTTCAGGATTTTTTATCGACAATAATGTGAAAATTAACTATGCAGCGAGATGCCTGGAAGTAAACGAAATACAAAAACCTTTTATGTCAAAGAACACCATCATATTCCCAGCAAGATCAATTTCTGATATTTATTTAACAGTCAAAAATCAAGAATGAAAAACGGGTTATACTTCTTAACTATCAATAGGACTGGAAATATTTTTGGGGAACGCGTGAGTAACTAATAATCACGGAGAGGCGAAAATTGCAAATACTCAGACAGAACCCGTGGAAATGCGAATCCCAGAAGTAACCCTCGAAGATTTTGAGGAATCGAAGGACCAACCTTTCGATTCTTAGTCAGGAAATTAATTAAATGTTTTCAAACCAGCTGAAGAATTATTCAATGATTTTATACATTTTAAAGACTCTTCAACTCCAATTCGAAGGGTCTATAATGCTACTTGCAAAGAAAGAACAGAACAAATTAGGGAATTACTTCGATAACAGCACCTAAACACGGAAGAATTAGAGCACATAAAAACGTTGGTCGAGGAAAACGCGGATCAATTTCACATCCCTGGAGAACGACTGAGCGCTACCAATGTTTTCCAACACAGAATCCCGATGACCGAGGACCAACCCGTATTTACGCGCCAGTATCGGTTTCCTCCCATACACAAGGAAGAATTACTCAAACAAACTAATGATTTATTGAAAAAAAAAATTATTAAATCATTACAGTCACCTTGTAACACCCCTGTATGGATTGTACCTAAGAAAGCAGATTCTTTGGGTAATAAAAAATGGTGCATGGTTCTCGATCTCCGGAGGTTGGACAAAAAAACGATTAGTGACTCATTTCCTCAGTCAAATATTCATGAAATTTTAGATCGGCTAGGAAGTGCACAATATTTTTCAGTTTTCGATTTAGCGTCCAGTTTTCATCAGATCAAAATGAGTCCAGATGATTCCCATAAAACGGAATTTTTCCTCCCTTACGGTCACAACGAATTTGACCGGAAGCCTTTAGGACTAAAAAGGTTCGAAAATCCGATATTCTTTAGAAGAACATGAACGAAAATTTAATTCACTCATGGACTCATGGTTGCGTTCAGAAAATTTAAGATTACAACCGGACGAATGTGAATTTTGAAGCCCGGGAGTGATTTACTTGGGTCACATTATTGATATAGATGAAGAACGCCCAGACCCCAACAAAACTTTCATGCTACAAAATTGACCCGTTCGAAAAATTTTAAAAATATCAAACTGTTTTTGGGCTTAGCTGCATACTGCCGTCGGTTCATAGAAGATATTTCTAGAAAATCTGCACGTTTAACACAGCATTTAAAATAGGATGTCCCTCTCAAATGGACTAAGAAGCAACAAATAGCCTTCGATCTCTTAAAGAAAGAACTGTGCGAGGAACCATTGTTAGAAAGACCAGATTTTAAAAATCAATTTATTCTTACAACTGATGCCTCAGGTTTTGCGATAGGCGGAGTTTCATCTCAGAAAGAAATCGGAAAAGATGAGTCTGTAACGTACATGTCCAGAGCATTGAATAATCTTGAGGTTAAATATGACACATATAATAAAGAAGCTTAAGCTATTGTATATTGTGTCATTTTCGGCATTATCTGTATAGCAAGAAATTTAAACTCGTTGCTGATCACAAACCTTCAATCTGGTTTCGAAATTCAAACGATCCATATTCACGTGTTACCAGATGGGAATTGAAATTATGTAAGATTTTCAAATGGCCTATAAAGCAGGTAAGATGAACCCGAATTCTGATGCCTTATCAAGGAAGCCAGTAGATTCTCCCGAAAATTACATTAACAATTAAGTTAATTATGTACAACAAGCTATGCCAGACGAAAAACTCGAAAATTTGGTAAATTTGGAAGAATCAGATTTCGATATTCAAGAAATCAAAGTAAATATTGATTTGACGTGTACTGAAGAAATTGATTATGGAGGACTTGGAGAAGGGGATTTGAGAAATGCCATTTCTGAAGGGATACGAAAATTTCTCACGTGAAAACCAGTTCTCAAGATTCTACGAATATTCTATATTCTCTCATTTTAATTGTGATTAGCATAATGAGCACGTTCACAAACATTTTAGATATCAAGAATTCCAAGGAAAATATAAGAAAATTAAAAAAATTCTATGTCGGAGAATTTTGAATCAACTAAATCGGATAAAATGTCAAATGCAAAATGTAACGTCGTTGTAACAAGGGGAAAAATGCGTAATTAAGAGAAACAAAAAAGTCAAGGAATCCAGAGAAATTTATCTAGTCATGAAAATAATCCGGAAAATTTGAGATATGCATCATGAAAAAAATCAAGAAAATAATTCTAAATCTTTATACAATAAGTCAAAAGAATCAAGTCGAGAAGTAAGGAAAAATGTACGAAATCAGAGAATTCAAGGAAATCAGGGAGATGATTCTAAAACTGTAGATAGCAAGGGAGACAGATCAAACCTCGAAAAAAAAATTTACGGAATCAAGAAATTCTTATTATTCGAAATCCAGAAATCGCAAATTCTAGGGAAGAAATTCATGTTACAGAAAAAAGAAAACGCGGAAGACTCAAAAAATTTCAATTTCCTGTACAAAATGGTGAAGGAGAATTTTTTCAAAAAATTTCACATAAAACATGTAAATCAATGCATGCGACAGGTGCATTTAAAGCCACTCCAAATCTAATTATTTCAAATTTGGCAATAAATAATTCAACAACTCGTAGCGTAGTTCTCCAAGGCGTGATCGTAAATAACGGAGAATGTTCAGGAACTCACTATTCAGATCCATTTGGCACATGAAATAGAGTAATTTTGCAGGGTACTATTAAAATCAGATTATTTCAGCAAGACACAAATGTCGATCTGAAGGCAGACAGAATCCGTTTAGAGTCTGGATTAACTTGCCCGTTGTCACAGATCTCGTGTATCGATGAAGAAAGCGGATACACCTTTGGCGAAGAAATATATATACAATATAATAATATATACAAATACACATACACACACACACACACACACACGCGCGCGCGCGCACACATATATATATATATATATATATACATACAATTTTCTATTTGTTAATATATTCTAATCCGAAATGAACACCCTCATCTTTTTATATTCGAGATAAAAGTTGGTAATACATTTCTTTATCAGAACAGTCCTAATTCAAAATGTGGACATATTCATTTATGTAAATTCCAAATTCATTCATGTAGAAAGAAATATACGAAGTGAAGTAAAGCGAATTCATCGTGATTTATTATATCACCGCTATACATTGGAAAGAGAAGTATTCAAAAACGCTTTGACACTAGCTACTCAAGCACCAGATGAGTTTGCATTGTTAAATGTGTTCCAGTTGACGTGATTCATAGGAAAGTAAACGAATGTTATTTACAGCTACCAGTGTTGAAAGGCAACGAAAGTCAATTTCTTAGTCCACGAACTCATATTCTAACATCTATTGGTACCCAAACTAGTTTTAACCCATGTTTACCATCTATGTATCAAATAGGCGAATTATGGTATAAACTTTCATCAAATCCGATTCAATGTATTTCACCAGAAATAATGAAACATTTGAAGGAACCCACTTGGAAGTATAATAACCCAGCTTCCCTAGCTACTAGCGGAATTTAATCTCAATCCGATTTAGACAGATTACTTGATCACATCATGATTCCTGCTGAAAAACTCGTGGTATTCAATACTTTAGCACGACGAGTCATGAGTCAGATAAATGTTAATCACGGAATGTCGATAATGAATTTAATGGACGAACAAACCTTAAATAAAATAGCAGAATCAGCCTGGAGCAAATTTATGTCAGTGTTTACGAGTTTTGGAACTGCAAGTGCTGAATTGATTGCAGTGATAATTATTATTTGAGGAATAAAACTAATCGCGGACACATTTATTTATGGTTATGCAATTCATAGCGCATTCGGTTGGTCTTACCACCTATTAGGAGCATTGTGGGACTCTGAACAGTACCATATATTATATGACGAGGGAAGTAAGTTGGTCTTGTCACTAATTTATTATTACATTTAGGGAGAAATAAAACCACACCTGTACAATTTATCCCACACGCACCGGAACCTGAGCAATCAAGAAATTCAATAACAGCGGAAAATCCAAAAAGAATTGAAAACAAATCAGGTAACTACGACATCGAACCAAGTCAACACATCTATCCGCATTCTCAACTACGAGCTCGAACTCCAACATAAGAACAGTTTCGGAAGTTGCTTCGCACTGGCCTTGTTTCTAAACCGGATTCCTCGAAACGTGAACAGTCAAGGACGTGTGAACCATTTCCTAATATTATGCAATCTCCGAACGTGAGAACGAATGTCAGTACCTGCGCACTGCGCCTTTATCTATATGCTGCTGGTGTTTCACGCTTCGTTGAACACCGTCTCTAGCCCCGCGAGCTGAGAAACTGTGGGGGCCAGCAGTTCTAGGAATTCTTAAACTAGATGGGCTTATATGAGAGTTCGAGTGTATCTGAACTTTCTGCAAGATCAAACTATATCATCCACGTCTGAATTCTACTGCTTTTACCTATTCTTGCGCATTTCCTTTGCTTAATAATTACAACATGAATGATTAATGCAATGTGATTCTTTTGCATGATTTTCTGAGAATGAATTCTTTTCCACTGCCATCTTATGAAATTCAATCTAAAAAAGACATTAAAGATGTCAAACGTTACACAATTACTCTCTCTCTTTTTCGGAAGTTGTGTAGTAATTTGTGCTAGTACAAATAAAGATCTTGCGAAGCAGGATGCTGCTCGTACATTACTTGCGATTTTGGATAGAAAAGCGATTGCCATTCCTATCCACAGCTCAAGTCCAATCATAAATCTCGATGTGATAGTTAACTTACAAAAGCTTTGCTACTAAAGTAATTTAACACATCTAACAACACATTTTTGAATGTAACCAGTAATAAATCAAGTAACACGCATATTGTATTAATGAAAGTTTCAAACACAAAAGTATCAGCACTTGCAACTAACCCTCTTGTTGCCCAAGTTGAAGCGGCTATCAGAATGATTAACGCTATTGTATTGATTCTTAATCAACAACAAATTCAGGACCAACAAAACACTCAATCATTCAGCAGAATAAGTAATCTATCCACCCCTATAGTACCTTCAAACTCTCCAGTTCCACTAAAATTGATGAGTCCTGTCTCAGTAATCTAAAACCAGCCTAAGATCAGCGAAAATAGCTCACTCGGAAAAACTAAGGTTTCAAGAAAATGCCCTCGATCTTGCTTCAATGATAAATCCAAATACTAATCTAAATTATATTTTCTATAGGTCAGGGTTGGAAAGCGATATTTCCATACATCTTCACTATTCTTCACCTTATTATTTTCTTTAGCATCACTAGCACTATTAACCACTCACTATGATCCATTATACATTAACAATCCCCTTCCTAAATCGCCTGGTTTATATTACGAAAAACTGTCAACAGCACGACTGATAACAGACAAATGAAATATTCTTACGTATTTTAACATTCATGACATCCTATCAATCGGGCAAGACATTCACAAGCTTTTTGAGGAACTAATTCCATATTGCAAAGAAGAAAATAAAACAAATTTTTGTATTCGGGAAAAACATGAACTAGAAGTAAAATCGCGTCCCGATCAGATAAATAAATATATTTATAAAATAAATACCTTTTTAAACGAAACACTAGAGGATGAAAATCATTTCCCGCAAGAACGGGACTATATTTATTTATATGTCCGGAAAGTTGTCGTTAATCACCTCGCAGCTGGCTATCCGGCTAAGCCAGGATAACGACAATATACTCATGTCTTGAAAATACCTTTTGAGAACTTAAAAAATAAATATGAAAAACTAAATAAGTCAATTATTACATGGGCAGAATGGTCATCACCAAACCTCAATTTACAGTTAGACGATTATAAAGTACACGTATCGCTATGGCTAAATTTGCTACGCGAATTTTCTAACAATTATATTTTGACTTTGGAAAATTTATGTACAGCTTTAGCATTGACAACAAATAATGTTTGGTATCCTGCCTTAATTTCATCGGAGAACCACATCAATATTCTTTCTGACATCCGTCAAAATAAACAAAAAGCATATCTCCCATCTTATATTACACTTTCAAATTTACATCGTCATTCTCAAATGAATTCATTTGAAACCAATGATCAACTCAATTTCTTGTTGAGTTTACCACTTATATTATGGCTACTATTGTACGTGAAAATTCGTTTCGCAAAAATATCGCAAATACGAGATATCATCAATGAAAAATATTTATACAATTTTTATCAAAAATTCTCCTTTTAGTAGTCTAAACGCAAGGTCCTGGGATCACATCTTAACGGAATTGAAAATCATTCTTTGCTTTACAGAAAATTTTATTATTCTCGTAAGTCCGGATCCGTTTTAAACAGTTATAAACAAAAGTTGAACTCCGTTAAAGAAAAAAATTATACTTTCAATAAAAATATATAATGAGAAAAAAAGCGAGTTTCAATATATTTCCAAAATTACCTTAATAATTTATAATAATTTCAGGCTATGGCTTCACGTTTCGAAAACGGAACAACTGCGCAAGACTCATCGAGTATTAGAACGAAAGTTTGTGACATTACGAAATAAGAAAACTTAAGCATAGTGTACAGTTTTACTGAGCCTCAGTATTTTATTTCAGAAATGGATTTTTAACCCACTATTTTTCACGCAACTTGTTCAATTCGGAAAGATTCAGATCTATTTGTATCAACAGGCAATAGCGCTAGCTCCAAATTAGAGGCAAAGCGTAGCATTGCAAAGAGAATATTATCAATTTTGAGCAAAAATATCAATTTTGTGATGAAGATGCGCCTTTGGAAAATACTATAGTTCAAAAACGAATGAAATTGTACAAATGGGAAAATTCTTGCAAGAAGTTTCATTCGCGTTATCGTAGAAAAGATGGTTGCCCAGGTTATTGCCATGCGAGGCAAATAATATGAAATGTTATAATTATAAATGTATTAGTAAGAAGATAGCAGGAAACCGTAAATATTACGTACATTTTTTATATAGCGTAAATTTTAGAACGCCGCCTGAGTAATCAAAGGGCGGCATCATTGTAGCAAGTATGATGAATTCATAAAAACGGCAAACGAACATGAAATGAAAGGATATTATTCCAGTGTTTCTTAAGTCATTTAATTAGTATTGCACTTGTCGTACCAGGACCAATATTGTTCAGCATCTGTGGTAGATCAGTTTACGTTTAGAACCCCGTTCTCACTTCATTTCGTAAACCTGCCAGACACATTTTTATCTAACGAAACTAGTTTAGAATAATTGTCGCATTTTCTCCGTTTGAGTAGAACGAACAGGAAATGAAGGAAAATTATATGTGCATCAATTAGCACCTAATGAAGTCTAGACTTGTTACAGTTTCATCCTTATCACATCAATAATAACCTTCAATCATCTGGAATAGGACAATACACATTTTGAACCTCGTTTTTGAATGTCTTAAGTCATGGAAACCTGCGAAGCACATTTTCGTCTGACGCGGTTAGTCTAGAATCCCGTATGCGTTGAGTCAACGTCATAAATCCTTGACCCTAGACAAATGAAACCGTTCCAACCGCTTGGTATCATAATAAATACCTTGACACGTTTCTTTGACGCTAAACTAAATCAAAGGTTAGTTGTATATTGCAGTTTACACTAAAATATAAAATATATATTACATTTCTACAGCAACATACCTTATCTATATTTGCGCATATACTAACCTCTGATCGATGTGTAGAGACCCCTATTTTATGCGAAGCGCATAATCGCATAATGTCTCAGAATGGAATATTATTCGAAATCTTTGCGATTTATGAAGTTTCTAAGTTAAATAAACAAGATTTGTCGTCACATAAAAAAGCATAATTTTTTTTCAACGCATAATTTTAGAATTTTCGCATAATTTCGCATAATTTTCGCATATTCTGCAATAATTCTCATAATCTTGCAAAATTTCGCATAATTTTGCAAAATTAAAAAATCATAATACATTTTATAATAATTTATTACTTCTATTACATTTTAAGAGCATGAAAATTTTTTTATTTTGTGAAATGTGAGTGTAAATTCGGGCAATGTCCTATTGTTGCATTTTGAATTTCGCGCTTTTTGACAATTCTCTCACCTCAACGGCCGATAGCGAAACCCATGATCAAACCCACTCAAGGTCTAGCCAAAGGACGTTCCATTTGCATCGTAATTACGCATACCAGCTCCGCGGCCATGTTGGTTACCATAGCAACACCAGGACGCTAAGTTGAATTTGAATGCTGACGGCGACGACCCATTCAACACTGTCGCTAGCTCGCCGTTCAGTTGTGTTTTACGCATACTGCGCTTGCTCACTTCTTCAACATGGCGGCGTAGCTGGTATCGTTGCAGATTGGCCGCATTTTTTTTACTTGCGCGTGGCTAGACCTTGTGTGGGTTGGATCATGGCGAAACCTGTGTTACTTCAGTCAATTCTCAAATGGCGTCTGTGAGCAAGTTGAAGCAAGTCATCTGTCAGTAGTGTGATCAGCGATCGATATGCTATTGTGATTCTCTCTCAGTTTTCGATTACAAAAAGTGAATTATTTTATACATGTGTATTCAGAATGGGGTCCAAAATCATCCCTAAGAACAAACTCACAGTCTTCGATCGTGCAGACCAGTTTAAAAACGAAGGCATGTATGTTTTCGACGCAATAAAGAAAATCATGATGTGCAAATTCTGTAATAAACAGATCAAATGGGATAGAAAATGCATCTCGGAAAATCACTGCCTCTCTGAATCTCATAAATCAAAGAAAAAAACTGCACTTAAACTCGAAGGGACAGTTAACAAGCAGACAAAACAAATTTCCATGGAAGAGTCTATTGGTAAATCCAAAAAAATTAAAACAGACAAAGAAGAGTTTGTAATGTCTACAGTTTCTGCTTTTATGAAAGCCAACATTCCCATTGAAAAGTTTGACGATTCTGGTATTCGAGAATGGATGAACAAATATATAAAAGGTATTACTTCTGTTTTCATATTCTTTCTTCCTTTGAAAATCACTCATTCACTAAAAAATACATATTGTTTGCAAGCTTATTAACAGTTTCAACTGTATACTTAATTCTAACGGTCTCCATTTATTTCTATAATTATTCAAAACAAACACTTGAAATAAAATACGATATAATACGATAAGAGCATATCAATGCGACAATATTATATTTTTCCTTTCTTATATTCATAATTATTTTGTCAGTTTCCTGGGCTCAAAGTAATAAAATGTTTCAATATTCAAATAATAAAAAATTTCATATTTTCATCCAATTTGATTTTTAAATAATTATATCAAAATTAAAATTGTATGTGTATTGTATACCTTTAAAAAATAATTTAACAGGAGCTGGTGATTTGCCAAATGCTGACTGGATAAGAAAGCACTACGTTCCTCTCATAAAGGAAGAATATGACGAGAAACTCACAGATACTGTTAAAGGAAAGCCTATAATAGTGCACTGTGATGAAACAACTGATAAAAAGGGACAAGCTATCTTTATAACACTCATCAAAATCCTTCCCAACGAACTCAGTGCTGAAGTGAAGCTATTGGTAGCTGGAGTGACAATACTGCCCGCCTGTAATTCTCAACAGTGCTCGCAAGCAATAGTAAAAGTAAGTTATAAGTGTTGATAATATATGAACGATTATTTATTGCTTATTGACAGCCATTTCATGATCTCTGATGTAAAAACTAGTAGATATGTCTTAAACGTAATTTCTTGTATTTTTTACAGATACTGACGAAGTATAAAGTCGAATTTTATAACGTGAAAGCTGTAGCGTCCGATAGCGCACCCTACATGACGGCTTGCGTACAAACATTGAAAGGATTGATAAATCCTAATCTTATACATATCCAGTGTTGGTCCCACAAACTAGACAAAGTAACAAAAATATGTCCGGATACATTTGTTCGGCTAAATGAGTTTGTTTCAAAAACGAAAAAAGTATTCAAAAATACAAGGAAAAGAAAGTATAATTATTTGAACTTTCTGAAAAATAAGTACGAAACAAATAAAAAGAAAGAGCCCAAACTCTTTCCCATGCCGATCATGACTCGTTGGGGCACCTGGAAAAATTCATCTGACTATGTGGAAGAATATGGAGACGACGTTGTGGAATATATTCAATCTTTGCCTGACGATGTAAAAGCTGTTAAGTATTTCAAGAGTCTTACGGAAACTGATTTGCACATCATTTTAACTGAGGCATCCTTTGTGAAGGAACACTGCACTGCAGTTAATGACCTTCTATTGCTTGTCGAAGGATCCACATATGCGATGGCCCATAACTTGTACCCGAAGCTCAGAGACTTGCAATCTACTTTCTCTCTGATTCAATCTACAGAGAAAATCACGAGTATTGTGGGAAAGCACACGAAATTACGCTTACTTTCTTTGCCTGCAAGAAATAAAAAAAACGTTGAATATCGAATGCGAAAGATAGCTACGTTGAGCGTGCAAAAAATAAGCCATCTCGTGGAAACAGATCCAGCCAAACTCTTTTTTGAAGCAGCTGAATCTCTCTTTTATCCTGTTACTGGAATGATCAGCACCGAACGTTCAATTAAGGAAGCTGTGACAGCCACAAGTTTGCTAGCAGATATGTTGATTTCAGAGTTTCTAATCGTACACGCTGTGTTTAAGGAACAATTGAAGACAAGTCTCGAAAATGAACCAAAACCTAAAGAGGACATTGTTCCGAAGATCCTTACTGGAATG
>JAUMHM010000086.1:14776688-14787741 GCA_032362435.1 Melikaiella ostensackeni
ATCGTCTTATTTGAAAATTTATTTTTTTTTGTTAAAAACTTAACTACTTGGTTGAAAGTTGAACTCTTCAGTTAAAAATTCATTTTTTTTTTTGGTTTAAGATCCATCAATTTAGTTGAAAATTCATCTTTTTGGTGAAAAATTTAACTATTGTGTTGAAAATTCTTTTTTCAAAATCAATTTTGTAACTGAAAGTGTAATTATTCCATTTGAAGTTTAAAATAAATATTTTCAATTTTTCAGAAATATAATGTTGGCCATGGCTGACCTACGACTTTTAATAAAAAGTATAACAGCTGCCACTCGACAGATATGAATGAAGTTGTGTAAAAATTAAATTTGGATATATATGTATATAAAAAACAAAAGTAATTAAAAAAGTAAGGACAGTTACTTTTTTTTGCAAACTTAACTAAGAAAGAGTCAGATTCTTAATCAATAACGATAACGATAATTACTTTTTTCCTAGTCTTGCGGTAACGATAACTATTTTTTTTTATCTTCAAACAAAAAAATAAATTTTTAAGAGAAGAGTTTAACTTTCAACCAAGTAGTTAGGATTTCAGCAAAAAGATGAATTTTCAATCAAGACGAATTATTTTCTACCAAAAAAGATAAATTTTTGAATCAAAAAGCAATGTCCCATTGTTGAATTTTGAATTTCGCGCTTGTTGGTAATACTCTGCCCTCTACGGCCGATCGCGGAATCTGTGTTACTTCGGTCAATTCCAAAATGGCGTTTGTGAGCAAGTTGAAGCAAGTCGTCTGTTAATAATGATCACTGATCACAGTGCTATTGAGATTCTCTCTTATTTTTCGGTTACAAAAAGTGACGCGAAAATTAAAAATAAATAACCTAAGGTCACACTTATCGTACAGAGGGCTCTCAGAGTGGGGATACTGAATGGAGAGGCAGCGGTCACTAACACAGCGTTGGCTCCCTCTCGCGCACCTAAGACTTTCTATGCGGCGCTCTCGATTGGTCAGCTTCAAAATTTCATAACTTAAAAACTAAAACTCCAATACATTTTTGCCAAAGAAAGTTTCGGCTTATTTTTCATTTTTTTATACAGCCATATAAGTCCGGATACTTAGTTCTGGGACACCCTGTATGTGTGTATTCAGAATGAGGTCCAAAGTCACCCCTGAGAACAAACTCACAGTCTTTGATCGTGCAGACCAGTTTAAAAACGAAGGCATGTATGTCTTCGACGAGAATAAAAAAATCATGATGTGAAAATATTGTAATAAACAGATCAAATGGGATAGAAAATGCATCTCGGAAAATCACTGCCTTTCTGAATCACATAAATCAAAGAAAGAAACTGCACTCAAACTTGAAGAGGCAGTTAACAGACAAAACAAATTTCCATGGAAGAGTTGATTGGTAAGTATAAGAAAATTAAAACAGACAAAGAAGAGTTTGTAATATCTACAGTTTCTGCTTTTATGAAAGCTAATCTTCCAATTAAAATGTTTGATGATCCTGGTATTCGGGAACGGATGAAAAAATATATAAAATGTATGACTTCTATTTTTTTATTTCTTCTTACTTCGAAAATCACTTAATCACTTCAAAAATACATAATATTTACACGCTTATTAACAGTTTCAACTGCATACTTAATTCTGAAGGTCTCCATTTATTTCTATAATTAATTAGAACAAGCAGTCAAAATAAAATACGATACAGTACGATAAGAGCATATCAATACAACAAAATTATATTTTTCCTTTCTTACATTTATAATTATTTTGTCAATTTCCTGGGCTCAAAAATATATAATTTTTTAACATTCAAATAATTAAAAGTTTAATTTTTTCATCTAATTGGATTTTGAAATAATTATACCAAAGTGAGAATTGTATATGTATATACATTCAAAAAATAATTCAACAGAGGCTGGTGATTTGCTGACTAGATAAGAAAGCACTACGTTCCTTTTATAAAGGAAGAATATGATGAGAAACACACAGATACTGTTAAAGGCAAGCCTATAATAGAGCACTGTGATGAAACAACAGATAAAAAGGGACAATCCGTCTTCATAACGCTCTTCAAAATCTTACCTAACAAAATCAGTGCTGAAGCGAAGCTATTGATGAAAGAAAATACCACCGCGAGAACGGCGGCGCTAGTGTGCCGAAGCAAGTATGGCCACTACCACGAACAAAACGTCATTGAAAGTATAGGGAAACTCGCGATTTTCCCCGAATTACGCGGAAGAAGCTGGAAAATGTTGACACTTTCGCTAGAGCAGTTGTGCAGATACACTGAAGTAACTCCAACAACGCGAAATATGCGCAAAGGCCAAGAGGTTATGAATCATGGCCTCTTAATTATGTGCGGGGTAACGGCTAAAACCTCGCAAACATACAGTTGTACGCTTTATGTTTGAAGACAAGTGACATATCGTCAGATCCACATGTTGTGACCGGGAATTTGTCAATTTAAACGTCCGTTCACTCCACAAACAATAACGTTTTCGTGAGAAAGATGGAATACTCCTGCAAAGCTGGCTCGAGCCACTGTTGCAAACACATTGTGGCTGTGTTACTGTTTTGTAACCAGTATGTGTTGTATATGTTTTTAGAATGAAAGAGATTTACTTTATTTGTTTCTTCAAATATGTTGGAATATGTTGATTGTGATGATGAAACGGCAATTTAAAAACACAGGTTTCTTCTGATTACGTTAATTTTATCTGATACTTGTACCTATATGAAACATTAAATGTTTCATTATTCGTACCATTGCAAGTGCAACACTACTTATTATAAGCATTTTATTATTTCATGAGTAACATTTACTGGTTAATGTATCATTTTAGTAAGCGAATCAGCCCTTTGACTAACAAACGTTTTGCACTCCTAGACATTCAAAACCGCTTGCTTTCCTATACCCGGTCGGAAATTCCATTTTATTCACAACACGGTGTCGACTGAAGATTCAAAACACGGAATTGATTACAAATCAAAAGGGCAAATAACTAAATAATTCTTTATGACGACACTGACGTTTGTCCGTGGTAGCAGCCGTGTTGTGAAGTTCATGAAATGACTGCCAGTGTCGCATGCTAATTTAGAAGTCTCAATTGGTAGCTGGAGTGAAACACTGCCCGCCTGTAATGCTCAACAGTGCTCGCAATCAATAGTAAAAGTAAGCAATTAGTGTTATTAATATATGAACGATTACGTATTGCTTACTGACAGTTATTTCATGATCTCTAATGTAAAGACTAGTAGATATGTCATTAAATGTAATTTTCTGTACTTTTTACAGATACTGACGAAGTATAAAGAAGAATTTTATAAAGTGAAAGCTGTGGCGTCCGATAGCGCACCCTACATGATGGCTTGCGTAAGTACATTGAAAGGATTGATAAATCCTAATCTCATACACATCCAGTGTTGGTCCCACAAACTAGACAAAGTAACAAAAATACGTCCAGATACATTTGTTCCGCCGAATGAGTTTGTTTCAAAAACAAAGAAAGTATTCAAAAATACAAGGAAACGAAAGTATAATTATTTGAACTTTGTGAAAAATAAGTACGATAAATAAAAAAAGAGCAAAGAGTGAAGAAACACTGCATTGCAGTTAATGACCTTCTATTACTTGTAGAATGATCCACATATGCGATGGCCCATGACTTCTACCCGAAGCTTAGAGACTTGACATCTACTTTCTCTCTGATTCAATCTCCAGAGAAAATCACGAGTGTTGCGGAAAAGCACACGAAATCACGCATACTTTCTTTGCCAGTAATAAATAAAAAAAACGTTGAATGTCGAATGCGCAAGATAGCTACGTTAAGCGTGCAAAAAATGAGCAATCTCATCGAAACAGATCCAGCCAAACTCTTTTTTGAAGCAGCTGAAACTCTCTTTCAACCTATTACTGGAATGATCAGCACCGAGCGTTCAATTAAGGAAACTGTAAAAGCCACAACTTTGCTAGAAGATGTGCCGATTTTTGAGTTTCTTATCGTACATGCTGCGTTTGATGACAATGTAAAGACAATTATTGAAAAAAAGCCAAAACCTGAAGAGGACATTGTTCCAAAGATCCTAACTGGAATGCTAGCTAATTACTCGGATTTCGCTATCAACTGTCTTTAAATGATCAATGTTTCTGTATCAAATGTAGTTGCTGAGCATGCCTTTAGCGCATATTTTGATATTTTTTCTCCGAAGCGACGCAATTTACTGGCCGTGAATGCAGAAGTCATGGTGTCTTTATGTTTTGGTGAAAATCCTGATAGTCTATAATTACTCATTTTCGCTCTAAATCAGACTTTATTTTCTAAGAGATAGTGTATATATAAAACACTATGATATTTTTTATCTTTGTGATTTACACAGATATATTTATTTGAACGGTATTTATATCCATTTCCTATGTATAGATGTGATTTTATAGGTCCTCTCATATTACGTTTTATAATAAATATTTAATATCAAAGCTAAAACTTGTTCTTTTTTTTATGAATTCAATAAAATAATACCATTACGTATGATAAAAGCAAGTAATATTCATTCCAGTATTGAATATTTGAATAAATTTTGGTTCTGATTTTTCCATCGCATAATTTCGCATAATCCAGATTTTTAAAGCAGAATTTCGCATAATAATCATTTTTTCATCGCATAATTTGAAAATATTTCAACATCAGAAAAAATTGTTTCTATTTATTAGAGAGAATATGAAAAGAATTTTTTATCTCCATTTTAAGCTTATGAAGGTGTTCTAATTTTTTTGCAGGGATTTGAATTCTTGTCGTTCCAACATAATGAGGATTATTTAAACTTTCATTTTGAAATTAATAATTTGCCCTGGGGAATCAGTCCCCTGAAATGTAATTTTTGCTAATAAATTCGCGATTGGCTTTGAAGTGAATAGTAAATGTGGAATGGTATTTAATTTGTGGAAAGTCTCTTTGAGAGAAAATTAATAGAAAAGGAAGGTAGTGGTTTCGGAAAAGTAATTGGGGATTTATTGATTTTTAAATTCTTTGACGTTAGGAAATTTAAAGAAAATGAGGTATTGAGGAATGAAGTGACGGAAATGAATTTCAGTTTATTATTAGTGAAAGCCAATAATCTCGATTGATATTTAATTTAAGTTTGAGTGAAAAATTTTATAATGTAATTAACTGAATAATACATTTTTTAGTACAATTTTTTCTGAAAGGAAATTTTAAATAAATGGAAGCTATGTGAATTTCAAATTTCAAATTTCGATCCGACCGTTCAACATGAAGTTGCTGAGTTTCTAAATTCTTCCACTTTAATATTTGTTTCTTAGTGAGTGATGAAATTAAAAATTTAATTTGAAAAAAAATGTCCACAGTCATACCATATGTAGCTCAATAAAGGAAACAAAAGAAAAGGCAGAGACCTTTTCATTTAGTTTTAATTAATAGAAAATCGATTTTTCCTTTCATTATTCCTAACAAAAAAAAACTTTTGACTTTTAAACGAATTTTAAAAAGAAGTTGAATCCTCAACCGAAACAGATTAACTTTCAACCGAACAGTTGCACTTTTAATAAAATTGTAGAATTTTCAAGAAAATAATTTATGTTACAAGCAAATAGTTGAATTTTCTAATGAAAAGGCGAATTTTCAACTAACAAAATTAATTTCCTACCAAAAAAGACGAACTTTCAACAAAACATATGAATTTTGAACAAAATAGTTGAATTCTCAACCAAAACAGAATTTTAAGATTTTCAGCCAAAGAGATTGATCTTCAACCAAAGAGGTTGATCTCCAACCAAGAAGAAAATTAACAAAGTAGTTCAACTTTCAACCAAGTAGTTGAATTTTCAACAAAATGGTTGAATCCTCAACCAAAACAGAATCTTTAGATTTTCAACCAAAGAGATTAATCTTCATCCGAAAAAAAAATTCAACCAAGTAGTTAAACTTTCAAACCAGTAGTTGAATTGTCAACCAAAAGAGATGGATTCTTAATGTAAATTGTTATAATTGATATAACAATCAGAACAGATTTCAAATTTAAAATCAAAAACAGTTGAATTCAACCAAAAAAGACGAATTCTTAACAAAATATTTGAATCCTCAGCCAAAACAGAATTTTCAACCAGATAGTTGCATTTTTAACCAGAGATCAATTTTCTACGAAAAAAGACAAATTTTCAACAAAATACATGAATTTTGAAGCGAATAGTTGAATTCTCAACCAAGACAGAATTATCAGATTTTCAAGCAAAGAGATTAATCTTAAACCAAAAAAATAATAATAATAACGAAGTAGTACAACTTTCAGGCAAGTAGTTGAATTTTCAACAAAATGGTTAAATCCTCAACCAAAACAAAATTTTCAAATTTTCACCCAAAGAGATCAATCTTCATCAAAAACAAAAAATTCAACCAAGTAGTTCAACTTTTAACCAACTAGTTGAATTTTCAAACAAAAAAAAATGAATTTTCAATGTAAAATGTAATAATTGATTTTGCAATCAGAACAGATTTTCAATTTTAAATCAGAAACAGTTGGATTCAACCAAAAAGACGAATTCTCAACAAAATAGTTGAATCCACAAACAAAGCAGAATTTTCAGATTTTTAACCAGACAGATGCATTTGAAAACGAAGAGATTAATTTTCTACCAAAAAAGACTAGTTTTCAACAAAATACATTAATTTTAAACCAAATAGTTGAATTCTCAACCAGAACAGAATTTTCAGATTTTCTCCCAAAGAGATCAATCTTCAATCAAAAAATGGACATTTAAATTTTCAGTTGGAAAAACGAATTTTCAACCCAGAAAAATAAACGAATTTCCGACAAAATAATTAAATTTTTAACTAAAATAATGAATTTTGCACAAAGAAGTTAAATCTTCAATTAAAACAGATTAATTTTCAACCAAACAGTTGTATTTTTTACAAACAAAATGAAATTTCTACCAGAAAAGATGAATTTTTAAAACAAAAAAGCAAATTTTCAAAAAATAATTTTAAATCAAAAACAGTTGAAATCAACGAAAAAATACGAATTTTCAACAAAATAGTTGAATCCCCATCCAAAACAGATTAGTTTTCAACGAAACAGTTGCACTTTTAACCAAAAAAGAATAATTTTCTGCCAAAATAGTTGAATTCTCACCAAAAAAGACAGATTTTCAAAAAAAAAGGAATGACTTTTTCACATTATTGTTGAATTTCCAACAAAATATCTAAATTTTTAGCCAAATATTTCAATTTTCAACTAAGAAGATGAATTTTAAACCAAAAAAATTAAATTTCTACAAAAAAACACGAGTTTTCAACGAAATATATGAATTTTGAACCGAATAGTTGAATTTTTAACTAAAAAATTTTCAACTAAAAATGGGATAGATAAATTTTCAGTTGAAGAAATGATTTCTGAATGAAAGAAATGAATTTTCAACTAAAATGATGAGTTTGAACAAAGTAGATGAATCCTCAAGTAAAACAGATTAATTTCCAACCAAAGAGATTAATTTTCAACCAAACAGCTGTATTTTTTTACAAGAAAAACAAAGAAATTTCTACCAGGAGAGAAGAAATTTTTAACAAAAATGACGAATTTCCTACAAAATATTAGTTGGATCCTCAACCAAAACAGATTAATTTTCAACCAAACCATTTAATAAACAAATATGAAATTGAGGCATTTTTGATAGGATAGATTCAGCTTTTTTAGCAGAATAAGCTATCAATATTCCATCAGTGACCTTCTGCTGTGATAGTTCGCACTGAAACAATAATCGTGTATTATTTAAACAAATTTAATAAACAAATGCATTATTTGGCCATTTTTTGGTAGATAAGTTTCGCTTTTTCAGCAAAATCAATAACTAGTAGATTGCCAATGTGTCCTTCTGTTATACTTTACACTTTGGCAACAATTGTTTATTGTTCAAACAAATTTAGTTAACAAATTAATTATTTGAGCATTTTTCAATGGAGGAATTTGTCTTTCGAACAGAATCAACTACAAATACCTCAAAAATGGTCCTTTGCTTTGAGAATTTAAAGTAAGATAATTATGATGTATTGTTCAAACAAATTTAATAAACAAATGCATTGCTTGGCTGTTTTTCAATAAAATATTTCTTTGTCTCAGTAGAATCTACTATAAATATTCCACCAATGGACTCTCGTTATGATGATTTATAGTTAGACAATATTATATATTGTTTAAACAAATTTAATAAACAGAGGCATTATTCGGCAATTTTTCAATAGATAAGCTTTGCTTTTTCAGCAGAATCAATAACTTGTATATTGCCAATGTGTTTTGCTGTTATACTTTCCACTTAGGTAGCAATTGTTTATTTTTTGAACAAATTTAGTTAACAAATCAATTATTAGAGCATATTTCAATATAGAAATTTTGTTTTTTCAGCAGAATCAACTACAAACACCTCAGAGATAGTATATTGTTATATTGATCAGCAGTTACACAGCAATTGTACATCATATAAATGAATTCAATAAGCAAATGTATTTTTTTGGTCTTTTTTCAGTTAATAAGCTTCGTTTTTTTCATCAGAGTCAACTGCTGGTATGTTGATATCTTTTGCAGTTATACTTTGTAGTTTTACAATACTATGATAATATTATAATGGTTATATACGAAAGAAAATTAATGTACAAATATTACATTTATTTATTAAATTCATTTAAAAAATACACAGATATACTTAAATTGCAAAGTACATATAACTGCAAAAAGACATTGTCAATATACTAGCAGTTTGCTCTGCTGAAAAAAACAAAGTTTATTGAAAAAATGCCAAACAATATATTGTGTAATAAATTTGTTTAAACAATTAACAATTATTATCCAACTGTAAATTGGCATTCCAAAAGGCTATTTAGAACATATTTAGAGTTGATTCTGCTAGAAAATAGAACTAATTTATTGAAAAAAAGCCAAGCAATGCATTTGTTAATTAAATTTGCTTAAATAATGTACAATCATTGTCAAATTGCGAATCATCATAGCAATAGACTACCTCTAAGATGTTTGTAGTTGATTCTGCAGAAAAAACAAAATTTCTCTATTGGAAAATACTCAAATAATTATATTGTTAACTGAATTTGTTTAGACAATAAACACTTGTTGTCTAGGTGTGAAGTATCACAGCAAGACACATTGGAAACCTACTTGTTATTGATTCTGCTAAAAAAACAAAACACATCTACTCAATAATGGCTAAATAATGCATTTGTTTATTGAATTTGTTTAAATAATACAAAATTGTTGTTGCGGTGCAAACCATCATAGCAAAAGGTCATTGGTAAAATATGCATAGCTAATTATGCTGAAAAGCTAAGTCTATCCAATTGAAAATCCCTTAATTTCGTATTTATTCATTGAATTGTTATAAACAATTAGAAATTGACGCTTGACGTTTTCCAATTTCAAGTTAACATCATTTCATGTTCATCTCCTCCTGAAAATATTGGTTTAGTGTATTTGAATGTGGCAAATAAAGAAGATATAACTTTTGTTCACTAATTTGTTTATAACAATTCAAAATTTTGTTTGATTGAATTAATATTGCCGGTCATCATTTTCAATGAGTTTTTGCTTTGACGTGAATCATTTTCGTAAAATAATTTTTTTTTACTAAACGGCAGTCTTGAAAAGTTAAAAAAAAAAATTCATTTTGTTTATTGAATAAAAGATTTTTGGGGAAATTTTTCAAAAATGCCCTACATTGTAACGATGCAGAATTAAATACACTTCAATTTGGAATAAAAAAAGTCCAAATCGGATAAATAGTTCAGTCTGAAAATTGATTTGCCCACAGACGCTTTTTTTGCCTCAATGTGCCGCGTCCCCCAGTGATACGAGAACGATCTACAGAGGCCTCTGTGGCGTAATTGGTTAACGCTCCACTCATGAAAACTGGCGTTTCTTGGTTCAAATCCAGGCCGAGGTAGATTTTTTTCTCTCGTTTCTCCAAACATTATTTGACCTAGCAATAACACATTCTGGCATTAGAAAATTAATTAATTTATTACCTTAGTCGATGAAATAACATCACCATTATAAATGATTCTTAACACTAAAAGTGGAATATCTCAGTCAATTTATGAGATATCTCCACCACATTTGGTGGGTATATAGAAACCACCACAGCACAAAAATTCTGTAAGTTTGGAAAATGTTAAATGAAAATTGAAGAAATGAGATATAATCGAATTTTCAAAAAGAAATGACTTAACAAAGTCTTCTGCAGGCGGGCCTATTATTTTCTTCAAATAATAAACATGAGTGTGTCAGCCTAATAATAATAATGATTGTAAATTATTATATGACAGGCTCACCAATTTTTTTATTCCCCTGCAATATTAAAATTTTTTTCTTAGCACATAAAAATCATTTAATAAACCAATTCACCCAACTAATTCCTTTTATTAAAGAACACGTATGTATAAATTTTCTACTATTCATACCTGGCTTTATTTTTTGATTTCACAACTTTGCTTACCTTTAGCATAAATAAATAAGATATTAATCGTTCGAATTCTCTCTACATCAAAAAAATGAAATTAATATCGGAATGAGTTTCAAAAGGAATTTTTCAAAGAAGAACTTTGTTGGTATAAAAATGTGGCTCGCACGAAATGTGTCGGATAAAGTTCTGAATAGCCTTTACCTCCGATTTTTTCGAAACTCTGTATACTCATGTATCTTGACATGCTGATTACGAATTATCATAGTGAAAATTGGCGCAAAGTCGATTTTCATGGTAAAAACCATGAAAACCCCATAAAAACCATGGTTTGTCACGTTTATCTCGGGAACCATTGAAAAATTTGAAAAAAATATCATTACAAAAATTATAGATCTAGTCAAAATACATATTTTATGTTTCATTCAATTTTTTCGTACGAGTGAAAGTTTTCGAGATATTTGATGTTAATAAATTTCGGTCCGTATCCGTGATCGAAATTTCTAATATGATTATGAAAATTATAAATTGATTAAAGATTAATTCCAGTGTCAAAATTGATCGATTGTTGGAAATTGCTAATTATTT
>JAUMHM010000086.1:14802256-14820843 GCA_032362435.1 Melikaiella ostensackeni
CAATTCTGAGGCCAGATTCTTGTTCAGCGCACCAAAAACCTTCGGAAAAGTATACTCTGGTTTCTGGTTCTGAAATTCGTTCGAATTTTGTCGGCCTGTGTAATCTATAAGTGTATGCAGCTAATACATGCCGTTGTGATTTTAATACATTCCGTTCGCAGCATGCAGTTGGTTCGCAGAGATGCTTTTATTTTTTATTCCTTTTTTTTTAATTGATTTGTTTTATTATTTAAAGCATATATAATTTGACAGTAGTATGATTGGAAAGTAATATTTTCGAAATGAATATATTTGACGTTTTACTTATTATGTTTCTTTAATTTTTTTTTCAGTTCATAAGTTTTGCATTCTCTATGACTTTAAATACTTGCAATAAAGAAGAAGTCTTTAACCTTCTTAGTTTATTATATAAGAAAGTAGAATGATTTCAAATATTATGAAAGTTGTATCGTAATGTTCTCAATTGAACATTTCAAATATTCGTGTCTCTTAAATTACTTTTTTTTGAAGTGATTAAATTGTCCAATTTAAAATTGTAATCATGATAATCTTGTTCTGTATTTGTATATTATTAATTGGCAATGCAAAGTGTTCCGCGCGCTGTAGCGCGCGTATAATATTGCTGTTGTAAAATAATTCATTTGTTTTCAATAATAGTTAAGATACTAGATACGTGTTATTAAATTAAAATTAATTATTTCACATGTATTTGTCCTCCTAATTAATGATTATCTACTATAGGGTGGCATCACATACCTAAATGCTTATTCTTTACAATAAAATAATACTTTTTCTAGTAAAAACTTCTTTTTCATTATATATATATATATATTAATTTTTTAAACTAGTAAAATGAGACTATTCCAATGAATTGGGTGCAACAAATTTCTCGTTTCGGCTTTTGAGACAGAGTCGTAGACATAGACGACTGCACGCGAGCTGTCACGCCTCTGGTCAATTAAACGAATGCCTCGTTAATTAGGTTAGGTGAGGTAAGTGCCGTACATTTTGGTATGCGTGCGAATACGTTTTTCTTATCAACCTTCACCGCGATCGCGAGAGATAACAATTTAATGTTTTCAAATTTGATAAACGACCCCTAATTTCTGCCTACGTCACTCAATTTAAAAATACCAAATGTATTTCAGTGAGCATGAAAAAGGTAAACTCATTCATTTGACACCTAATTTTTCTCTCTGTATCTAAATTTTTGAGTGAGAAAGTAATCTTATTGTTATTAAAAAATAAAAAATACAGTAGAGTATTTGAACTCAAATTCTTTAGCTCGAATTTTGGTCTTATTACAAAATTTCTTTTAAGCTACTTTATTGTCTTGAGAGGCTAAAAAATTCAAAAGCCAAAACTTAAATTTAGTCAGTACTATCTTTAAAACGACTCATTCTGCTCCTAGTTTGCTGGACTATCAAGAAGAGGTCGCGAGATGCTGGACGCCAATTCGACTGGGACTTTGCAGGATGAAAATGCATCAAAATCTATTAGAATTGTATTTTTTCTTTCCATCCAAAGCGCCTTAGTTTACGAGATATCGAGGTTTGAGTATTTACGTTTGAGCGGTCAACTTGCTACTGCCGAGCGTAGTCCGAGGCGTGGACCGCTCGACTCGTCACTGTCGAGCGCTTTCCGCGCTTAAAAGTGTGAATACTTAAACCTAGATATCTCGGAAACTAAGACCTAATGGATCAAAAGAAAAAATAGTTATCTCATGGATTTTGATTTATTTTCACCCTGTGAAGCTCTATTCGAATCGGCGTTCCGCATCTCGCGACCTCTCCTTATAATTAAAATTTATTTTATCTACAAAAACTTGGCTGGTCAGTACTTAGAAAATTTGCTGATATGGAAATCTGATTAGCATCTGTTCTGGGTCAGACCAGACTGCCAAAGTTATAACTTTGTAAGAAAGAAACTTCTTTTGATAATATTGATTTTCTCATTTTGTATCATTTTAAACATACAGACTGAACCTTCCAAATTAGATGATCTAAATCAGTATTGAGACCGTAAATTATTTTTTTATTTTATTCAGTTTAGTTCCTTTATTACTTGAAAAACAACTAATATTATTCGCTTTATCATCTTACTTTCATTTATTATAGCGATTTCTCCAATTTTTGACTGGCTCCAATAGGAATTCATGCTTCTTCATCTGTTTCTTTGCACCAAGTCGATTTCGTGTTCAAGATAGGGAGACAGCTTGGGATGTTCGTGACTTAATTAATTATTTAAAATCACTCGATCCGATCGCTCTCGCACACTTCTCTCCCTCGGATCGTATACACATCTTCAGGATTCAACATCGATATATCTCCAATCACGAGAATTGCCGATCACACGTATACATCCAGTTCGATCGTGAATATTCAGATTTCGGTGGAGATTCATCGATGTGCATCAACGTTTCGTGTCGCCCTTAATTGGTGGGGTTTCATCGCGAAAGTTATCCCAAATTGTGGATATCCTACGATGATCGGGGCCGATCGCGAAAGGGACCAACTAAAATTAGAATTCGCCGAATTAACTTAAATGCGTTAATTAATTATGCGAGGAGAAAGTAAGTCTGGAGTTGCAGATAAAGATTATTCGGTATTTTTTATGAGAGGAGTTAAAGATGATTAATCGATGAAGAGTTGTTTATTGAGTTGTATTTATGAGCAAAAGTTGTTTTAAATTTCATATGTTGAGTGTTTTAACTCTGTCTACATTACACTGCATTACTTTTAACTGTTCATTAGATTAAAATGAATTGAGAGCTTAGATTCTATAAAAAGTTTAGGGTATCTACTTGACCGGGAAACCAGGAAATGGCCGAGAATTTTGTTCACCGGGAAAAACCCGGGAAACGACCGGGAATTCTATTCAATGACCGGGATTTTTTTCTCGAATGTATTAAAATGCATATTAAAAGTGTTTTAATATGTGTGTTATGTCAGTTTTTTCGGTCACGAGAGATCACGAAACGTTGAAATGGTTTATCCAAATATTTGAAAAAAATAGCTTTTAACAGATTTTTAATAATCCTTGAATCTGTGAACGTTAATTTAATAAAAAGTTTTAAAACACAATGCATAATAAACACAATTGTTCAAAATTTGAATTGAACTGTTCAATAAAGAGACATTTAAGATGGAGAACCTTTAAAAATGGACAACTTTTAAACAAAAACTTTTAAAACTAAAAAGTAACACTTTCGGAACACAAGTAGATTAACATTTCCCCACTTTAGCTCAGAAGCATTCAGAATTGATTGAAATTGATCAATATTGAACTTGAAAGTATGTTTCCAAAAGAATTTCTAAAATAGACAAGTTTGAAGAGAAAGTTGCTTAAAAACGTTCCAAATTGAAAAACAAAGTATCAGATTGGAAATTTTTGGGAATTTAACAGTTGCAAATTGAAAGAGAAAGTCATTACAAATTTGAGAAGTTCAAAACTAAACGTTAAATAGTAACCAATTTCAAATACTTTCAAATTACTATTTCAAATTCCATTGTGAATGAAAGGTGTTAAAAATATCAAATTTCAAAGTAAAGCGTTTAAAGTTGAACGGTTTCAATATCGAAGCGTTTAATTGAACTTTTTTTTCACTATTATTCTGAAAAAGTAAAAAATTTAAAATTCGAAGCAATATTTATTATATTTTAAAATTAAAGAGTTTTCAAAATTGTAAAAACTGTTACATTTTTAAATTGAAGAATTAAACATTTATCAATTTTTTAAAAGATGTTCTAGATTTACACTCAAGCTCAAAATTAATGAATCTTTAAATTGACTTATAGAATAGGCAAAAAAGGCCGATTGATAGTTATAAAGAATTTTATAGGAGAAAACTTAAATGATTCTTCACACTTCTATTCGCAACATTTTTATTGATTATTATCTAGAAAATAGTTTCATTCGTAAAATTAATAACTAAGTATAATTGTACGTATAATACCTAAATAAAATTATTTCTATGAAAACGTAACAAATAAATTTGTAAAGAATCTCTTGAGGAATAAATTAGGCTTTTGTTCATTAAAATTGAATGAAAATTACGAGTTTTGTAAAGTGAATGGAAAACACAAATATAAAAATAACTGTATTTAATTATAGAAAATTTCGATTTCCACTTAAAATGCAGCCATGTGTTAGCATTTAATAATTTGTTAATTGTATTAATTTGGAGTTTAAAATGTTTTGTCTCACATAGGCTAGAAACTATCTGAATTCAGAATAAAATAAGCGCAGGTTGAAGTTATTTGGTCAATTTCTCAAGAAGCTATTGAAAAAATAGTGCAAATTGTAATGTTTAATGTTTTCCTAAATTTCAAGTATAGTCTGAAATTATAAGAATTTTTTAGTGTGCTTGTGCTCATTTTGAACCTAATTTTCTAAAGAATCGCAGCAACTTATCAAAATGTTTTTTTTTGCACTGCGTAAGAAGTCGGAGTTAAAATAAAAAAATTGGGAAAATTTGATGTCATCTCATTTGTAGGAAAATAATAATAAAAATCAAATTAACGTATATTTCAAATAATTTTTATAGAGAGATCATGATTACTCATTTCATATATTAAATAATATATTTTTCAACAGAAAAGAATATTTAAATTTTGCTCAAAGTTTGAATTTTCGATTTTTGAAGAAAATTAAAAAAGTTGTTATGACAATCTTGTAGGGATCTCGAAAAGCAACGTTTTTCTTTTCTTGACTTTTTTTTATACCGTGCATTGTTTAGCTTAAAATTTTCGTTTTTTTTTAAATTTTGTAAATGCTATAACTTTGATAATTTTTTTTTTATCGAAAAAAGTCATGAGGATAAATTGTTCGACTTTCTGAGCACTACGAATAATCGTACATATAATTTTTAAATCTTGTAAGAAATGGTCTAAAAAATTTTGAAAATGCTCTAACATTTCGAATTTTTATCCAAAATGGTTGGCTAACGAACTTGACATTCAGTTTTCGACACTCAAAAAGTGTACTAAAGGCAAATCCAATAGATTAATTTTTTCAAAAGTATCGTGCTCACAGATACATACATACACATACATACATAGGCATACATAGCATCAGTACAGACATACATAGCATACATACAGATATACATAGCATACATACAGATATACATAGCACACATGCAGAAATACATACTTACATAGCACACATGCAGAAATACATACTTACATAGCATACATACTTACATAGTATACATACATACTTACATAGCATACATACATACTTACATGACATACATAGCATACATATGTCACATACATTACATACATAGTCATACATACAGGCATACATAATCATACATACAGACACATGCAGACATACAACAGTGCATGCAGACACATCCATACATACAGGCATACATACCGGTATACATACAGCTATGCATACATACACCTATGCATACATACACACATACACACATACAGCAACATACATACACACATACAGACAGTCATACATACATACAGACACATTCGTAAAAACCTGTTTTTTGGGTTTAGAGGGTCTCAAAACGTGGACATTTGACAAAAAAAGGGGGGGAGGAGGAGTCAAATTTTACACAAATCTAATACCTTCTCTGATGAGAATGTAAAAAGTTAGAATAATTTTTTAAGCATACCTCCGAGGTAGTCGCCGTTACCAACATCGCCGCACTTTTGAGATCTAAAATACGAAAACATGATATCCGAAACATACTTTAATTTTTTATTCATCTTCTTAATTGCGATTTCGAAAGTTTTTAGAAAATAAATATCCTGGTCTTGCATGATTTTCCAGACCCCTGTAAAAATAATTTTTTCGCATTTCAGAGCCATGTCAAATTAGCAATGTGCCGTTTCAAAATTTTATACTTTTTGAAACTTTCAGCGAGAAGTTTCAATGACAAGTTTCAAAGTCAGTGAAACTTTTGAAATTTTAGCATTCTTAGCTATATTTATAACAATTATAGGCAGAAAATGCCTAATTTACATTTAAAAAGGATTTTCAATTTCAAAAACTACATCTTACTTTCCAAAAAAGTGTCAAAACTATTTTATTATCGAATAAACTGAGTATCATGACTGATAATCGTTCAGTTGAAACACTTTATATAAATTTTGTATTTAAGACTTATTTATACTTTATACATTATTTTATTGTTATTTTCGAACTGTCGTTTCTTGTAAAAAAAATTAATTTTTAACCAAACAGTTGTACCTTTTACCAAAAAAGATAAAATTTCTCCTAAAAGAGATAAATTTTCAACCAAGAAAGATTTTTCATTTAAGAGAAAAAAATGTAATAACCAACTTGTTGAATCTTCAAGTCATAAAGGCAAATTCTCTAAAAAACAGTTGAATTTTCAACCAAGTAGTTGAATCTTCAAACAAAAAGAATAATTTTCTAGCAAAAAAGACGAATTTACAACAGTACATGAATTTTCAACCAAATCAACTAAAAAGGATCAATTTTCAATCAAAATTGGAAAATTGAATTTTCAATTAAAAAAATTAATTTATAAACAACAAAAAAGGGAATTTTCAACACAATAGTTGAATCTTCAACCAACGTTCGGTTGAAAATCCTACTTTTTGGTTGAAAATTTAATTATTTTGTTGAAAATGCAACTATTTTGTTAAAAAGTCATATTTTTGGTCAAATGTTCAACTGCTTGGTTGAAAATTGAACAACTTTGTTAAAAATGCAATTTTTTGTTGAAAATTCATCTCTGGTTGAAAATTTGTTTCATTTTTGGTTAAGACCTATTTTTTTAAACAAAAATTTAACTATTCCATTTTTGGTCAAAAATTCATGTATTTTCTTGATAATTCGTCTTTTTTGGTAGAAAATGAATCTTCTTGGTTAAAAAAAATCATCATTTCGGTCAAAAATTCAAATATATTTGGTTGAATGTAGAACTTTTTTCTTGAAAATTTATCTTTTCTATTGAAGATACACCATTTCAGTTGAAACTTCATCTCTTTGATTAATTATTGAACTATTTTGTTAAAAATTTATCTTTTTTTTTTGTTGAGAATTAATTTTCTCAAATGAAAATGTAGCTATTCCATTTTTCGCTAAAAATTGATATTTTTAAATGTAAATTGATCTTTTCTTGTTTAACACTCATCTATTTCATTGAAAATTCGTATTTTTGATAGAAAGTTGATCTTCTTGGTTGAAATTTCATCTTTTTTGGTTGCAATATCAACTATTACATATGTTTCGTTGAGAATTCATTTATTTGGTTCAAAAATCAACTACTTGGTTCAAAGCTGAACTATTTTGCGAAAAATTCATTTTTTTTTTTCTTTGAAGATTCATGATTTTAGTTGAAAATTCAACTATTTGGTTGTAAATTAACTTTTTTTGTTGAAAATTAATATTTTCGGGTAGAAAGTTCAACTGATTTGTAGGAAACTCCTCTTTTTGACTCAAAATTAAACAATTTGGTAGAAAATAAACTTTTTTGTTGAAAAATCATATTTCTGGGTTGAAAATTCAACTGTTTTGTAGACAATTCGTCTTCTTGGCTCCAAAATTCAACAGTTTTGTTGAAAATTCGTCTTTTTTGGTAAAACGGTTATCTTCTTGGTAGAAAATTCATCTTTTTGGTTTAAAAGTCAACTATTTCATTGAAAGTTGAACTACTTTGTTAAAAAATTATTTTTTTCTTGGTTAAAGATCCATGACAGTAAATAAACTTTCTTGATAAAAATTCAACGTTTTGGTGGAAAATTAAACTATTTGGTTGAAAATTAACGTTTTTGTTGAAAACTCATATTTTAGGTAGAAAATTAAATTTATCGAGTAGAAGATTCAACTATTTTATAAAAAATTAAACTATTTTTTTGAAATTTTAACTGCTTGGTAGAAAATGTAATTTTTTTCGAACAATCATATTTTCGTGTTGGAAATTCAACTGTTTTTTTTAAGAAAATTCGTCTTTTTGGCTTGAAAATTCAATATTTTGGGAGGGAATTATACTATTTGGTTAAAAATTAACATTTTAGTTCTTTTCAAAATTTCATTGATCATAAATTTCGTATTTTGAAACTTTCATAGTGAAAGTTTCCAAATTAAACTTACAACAGCACAGTGCTATTTCAAATTATATGATTTGATATAAATTCGCCATGCAGTATGCCATGCAAAAAAAATTCAATCAATTTTCAAACATTATTAATAGTAACTTTACGATAATATTTTGTTCTAAAATATAAAATGTAATGTGAATATAAACACAAGTGGACAATTTATATTCAGAGATAAATTACATTTTTAATATTAAGGGGATGAAGAAAAAATTTAGAGAATTAATTAATTATATAACATTGATAAACATCAATTTAAGCAATTGGCGAAATGTACTTTTGTCAAATTTACCGAGTCCAAATCCTACAACGTGTATGAAAGCTGTTGTATTTTGCTTTTCAGCTCGGTTATTCGCTTCTAGTAAAATTATCTCAACAGATAATAAAGTTCTCTTCATGTAATTTTCGATGTCGAAAATAAGTTGATTTCTTAGGAGAATGTATCTTTTGTTATCTTTTGACTTTAATTTTCTCACTGCTTCTTCATAAAGTGGATGGTACTCTTCTCCATAAAATTTGGCCCATAATACTCTTAATCCACGACTCTCTTCTGTAGTTCCGTCAATACCTGGGCCATATCTGGAAAAAATTAATTATTAAAGCACTTAATAAAATATGTTTTAATTTATTTAATTTTCTGATATTAATAATATTTCATTTACCCATTATCCATATTATTCTGAAGAGGAGTAACTAATACATCCTGATACTCCATAACTTGTGGCCTCTCAAACCTAAAAAAATAATTATCATAAAATTAATATTAGAAAAACTAAATCACTAGTTTATTTATATATTTTTAAAATTAATTCTACATAAAAATAACCTGCTTCCCACAGGTCCCATTATAACCCCTCTGGGTTGGATTGCTTCAGGATCAGGAGACACTACTCCTCTATTTTCTCGGGAACCATCATTAATCAATTCTGTGTGAGAAGACAGAACCATCATTGCTGACAATTTAATTTCATCATATGACAAAACATCTGCTAAAATCTGGAAAATATCACCATGAACTTAAAAAATGTTTAAATAATATTACATATCAAAATTTGAACTGACTACGTCCACTTTAATTGACCAAGCTCATGTCCAGTAACCATACCCGTGACTACAAACACTGGACAATTTCGTTGATTACACCCACTTTGTTGGATAACGTTCCTTAACCAATCCAACTTCCATTGAGAGCGCTCTAGCAAACCCTCTAACCACGCTCATTTTCCTTCACCATGCCATTCAGCCACACATATTTTTGCTAGATCACACTCTGCAGTCACACAAATTGTTCCTAGATCATACCCCGTAGCCACGCATATTGTTGCTAGACCACATTGCTTACATAATACATCTTTCCGAAGACACACATCTCAGCCACACCCATTTTCATGAACCATGCCCTTAGCCACTCCCAGTTTCATTGACAAGGCTCTAAGTCACAACCTTAGCCGCACCTACTTTCACTGATAACGCCCTTAACCACACCATTGACTACACACATTATTCCTAGACCACAGTCCTTACCTATTCACATTTTTCTCAGAAACACACTCCCCTCCCCTTTATCACAACCTTAGCCTCAACCCGACCTTTTAGCCACGCTACTTTTCAAATAACTACGCCCTTACACATACACTTTTGAGACCACGCCCCTTGACCACAAATATTTTTCCTAGACCACCCCCTAAAGCACGCTTAGCCACCGCCTGTTTCCTTGACTAGTGACCACAATCACACCCAACTACTTTGGCAACCCCCTTAACCGCACCCTTTCGTCATATCCATTTTTATTAATCATGCCCCTTAGCCACACAAATTTTGTCTAGAACACACTCATTAGCCCCATCCGTTTTTATTAGTCACATTAATCACAACCTTTACCAACGTCCTTGGTCACGTCAATGAATGAAAATTAGTAAAAAGAATTCACTTTTTTCATTGACATGATTGTAGTTCTAAAATAAAATAAAAATAATTGAGGAAGAAGGTGATGGGGAAAACAATATGACGGACGGACACTTGACCGAAACTATAAGGGTTTCTACCCGAGGCTACGAAACCCTAATAAATAAAAACAGTCATACCAGTGGTTCTTTTTCATTATCAGTGCCAACACATTCCCAACCACCTTCCCCAGATAAATGATTGATGAGCATATAATTATCGCATGGGTTTAAGAAACAAACAGCTCTTTTTTCCAAAAGACGTTGAATAAATTGAGTGAGGCCCATATTTTTGTACAAAGCCTTTTCAACACCACTTCCATATTGTCTTTTGTACTTTAACCATCCAGCAATCAGAGGGAGCATTCCTTCGTGAATTAAGGGATAGACTGAATTTGCGTTCGTCTAGATGTAAAAATAAAATTGTATTAGATTAATTCAATTGAGAGTAGGAAATGAAATTCAATTTAATTGAAACAACATATAAAGGGTTGTTCGAACCTCTAAAATATCGGTAGCAATTCCTCGACTCTTTAGAGCGGAACATCGGGGAGTGTCAACTGGAAATGGAATAGGAAAATCATCGCTTCGCTTCATCAATTGGGCCAAGGTTGTTGGCGGTGGCATCGAGACCTGTAAGCAATCTCGAAGCAAAACTTTGGTCTCATCATCGAAGGGTACTCCATTTGGTGCACCTAAGGTGTTTTCCCATGAGATTTCGGGAGGTTCTCGCATAGTAACTGGCCTTTGAGTCTCCTCCTTTCCACTATGCCTCTGATGAAAAAAAAGTTGTAAAATAAAAGCAGCTATAGAAAATTTTAAATAAATCATTGTAGAAGTAGAATACATGATTATAAGTAATGATGAATTAAGAAGCGTTTTATATTTATGTTTACTGAATAAAACAGAATGAAGTGCAAAGACTCGTAAGTAATATCCCTCCCAATTAAAACAAATGAAGTTCTTTTTCCAAAGGATGAAATAGGTTGTAATGATCGAAATATTTATTATTAACTGAAAAAAAATGGGAAGCTGAAATGAAGTATTGAACTGATGCCAAGAAAAATGAACAGAAAAAGTTACTCAGTTTTGAGTAAACACGTGTATACGTTGGCAATTCAAAGTGACACATTGACCACAAATTAGATCAGGCTCGGCTGCGGAATGCGATAAAAAATATGATTTTCACTGTAAACAGGGTATATTTTAAGGAAATTTTAATTCTGCTTGATGAGTGGTATCGCCTTTCTGGCATGCTAAAAAAAAGGTCATTGAACTCATTGAAGTTATCATTTTCAAATAGGCCGCAAATCGGTGTTCAGTATTTACACAGATGTTTTAACAATATTTTGCGTAATAATTCAGTTTAAAAATTAATCTCTTTTCTTAATATAATGCTAAAAAAAACTCAGAAAAAGGTGACTGAAGTTATCATTTTCAAATGGGCCGCGAATTGGTAATCATTGATTGAAGATATGTTTTGACAAGATTTTGCGTAATAATTCAGTTTACAATTAATCTCTCTTTCCTCATGTAAATACTTATATAAATATACATTTAATTTAAAACCTATTTTATTATTTATTATTCAATATTTTTAACAAAAAATTTAACACTGTCCAAAATTGATGTTCAATACTGCCCGTTTTTTGTTTAACACTGCCGCTTAGAATGTACCTTAAGTTTCAATAAGAAATAAAAACTTACTCCCGAGATACAGGATCGCTGAATTATAAAAGAAATATTCGATACAAAAATTGTAGTTAAAATTTTTTTATTATTATATTAAAAAACGAGAATTTGAACAAATCCTTTTAACAGAACGTGTATTTGATTTATAAATTCTCATCATTCATGATGGAAGGTATTAGATTCATGTCAATTTGGATCTATCCTATATTATCCATATATTATCCTATATTATATCCTATAATCTATATTAACCAGAATTTCTGGTAAGAATAACCATAACCTTTTAGTAGATAGTTTGCTGATAGCTTGGGGATACAACTTTGTGGTCAACCTAACCAGATGTTCCGGTAAAATTAACCAGATGTTCTGGTAAGCACAACCAGATATTCTGGTAACCATCGATTTTCGACTATCGTCTTTCGATACCAGAGTTAATAAACTAGAATATTGTAGTCATATTAACCAGAATGGCCCCTAATAGAATTTTACTGGATTTGTCTTAAAAATGTATAGATAAGCCTTTATCTATTAATATCGAGGCTGATTAGAGCAAGGACACTGAAGACTTTGATACTTGGGCATGAAATCCCTTAAGTAGCGGAAAATGTATCCATTCTCCACTAATGTTTTACACTTTCACAGTCTCTTACTCTCTTCCAGCATCCACTACCGACCACTTCATTTTTCACTTTAGCGATTCTGCCAGCTGAACGATAGGGGTGAATGAGGAAAATTGTTTTCCCATTGAGGGCAACTTTCAATGCTGTTCATAAGTCTCGAGTTATCGATGCATGTTGACATTGCGGCTACTTCAAATTACGGTCACGGCCGATAGTACCTTTCCTGACCATGAAAAATTCTGAACTATTTCCACTATTTCCATTTTTATCCATTTTGTCCTTTTTATAAACATATAATTACAGAAGTTAAAAATGAGAGAGATAATTAAAAGACGGATATGGATACGTTTCCAGGGATGCTTACATTGAATTTCTATGATATTTTGGGTAAATTTTTGGTAATTTTTCAGAAAAGTCCTACGAATTCTATTTCTATAAGATTACCATAGATGGAAGTAATGTAGTCATTGGAAGCTTAGATACACTTTTTAAATTCTTGAATGTTTCAGTCAGTCGTCAAAACGGTAGTCTGAGTGGCCACAAAGCATCTCAGAAAATTATTCATTCAGGTATTTGAAATTTTCTCTAGTTTAAAAAAAAAATGTAAATCTTCAAGACCAGAGGGGTGCATCCACTGTACTGCCCCCGTGGAAAAATGTGTCACTAGAGTTCAAAACGGCCGTGCGGCGGCGCTAGAAATAACTTTGTCCTACAAAAGTATGCATACCATAGGAAAAATGCGTGAAAATTACAAAATGAATATAAAAAAACTGTTTGAAATCATCTTTGCTACACAGTGTAAAGTCAGGTAGTATATAAAAATTATGAACTTCCTTATTATTTTTTTTGAATATGGGAAAAAGCGGCATCATAAAAAATTATTTTTTCTATTACAAATAACGAGTTCTTAAATGTAATATTTTAAAAATCAAATAGATTTGGTAATGAAGTACGGGCACAGACTTTGCATTTATCTTTCGTCTGATTACTACATCACTTTCTTTTGGCAAAAGAAGTGGACAGAACGTGTGTCGCAAATATCCTTCTTTATCTCGACAAGTGAATAATGTAATAATATTTTCACTTGCACTTATTTCTGTACATCCTGAGCAAATTCGACGATCATCTGAAATTTTTATTATATTCTCAATTTCTTCCACTGTGAATGCTGCGTTGCTTTCTAAACCAAAATCCTCCGGTTTCAGTCTTCTTCCCATCACAGTAATTCGAAAGGTCACATTCTCGTCTATGAGAACTTGTTTTGTACATACACATTCTTATATCTGTTTCCTTCTCTTTTACAGTCCATGGAGTAAATTGAATTGCGCGGATGGATTCACCAGAAATATTCTGTTTTGACCACGAAATAGGAGCAGAAATCTCCGCCTGAAATTCAAAAATAGACGAGAACAGCAGTTCTCGATTATGATTATCATCAGTAGGACGCGTTACATTATTCTCATTTTTATTTGAATTTCCTTCATTGGCAAACTTTATACGGCCACTTGCGTCGAGATCCTTGGTTTTTTTCCTTCTATTTGAAGTCTGCGTATTTTGATGGACGCTTTCTAGTTTGCGTAATTTTTATGGCGATTTCCTTGTTTTTGTAGCAGGTTTCAATAAATAAGTAGGGCATCTAGGGAACAATCTAGGTATTGCTCCTTTTTGCAACCGAGCGCATTTATAAGGAGACTGAAATAACAAAATTATTGGAGTTATTTTTATTACAGTTTAATTTTTTTTATTAAAAAATAACGCAATTAAAAATTATAACTCTTCAACAAAAAAATGAAAATATATCCGTAATAAATGTATAAATATGCACAAATATAATGCTGTCTATTTTTACGATGAATTGAAAGTCTGCAAATATGTTCGGAAAATGAAAAAAATAATAAACAAAAACATTTTATTGCAAAAATAAACAAGAACGAATGATTTATAATTACCAAATATATTTGCTGATATGAAAATAAAATTTTCGAATTCTAAATATTTACAATCATAGTTCTCGATGGAAAAGAATGTATTATAAAGATCTACATAAGATGTATATGAAATAATAAACGTTAAAGAAATAAATATATAATAACTTACTTTTCCCAAAGTAGTACCATCGGGTCCTTTTATAATTTTCTCTTACAGAATTTCTTCTTGCAGAAAATGTTTACTGCAAACGAACTGGCCAGCTTTCACAGTGAATTTTTTTCTAATTAAAGCTATTTGCTGTAAAGCTCTTATAGCTGGATCTTTTGTTACGGCAAAAAAAGTAAATGTTTTCATCTTCGGGTTCACTGAGTTGATTTTTATATCCTGATTTGCACCCCGGAGCGATACATTTCAGCATAATTAATGTGATAAAGAAGCAGGAAAATACTAGGAGAAACTCCACCGGGCCATTTTCACAATAATTTCGTAAGGAAATCGCTTTTTAAATACTTTAAAAAAAATTTACAACGACTTTTCAAGACGAAAGCCATGTAACCGTCAAAACAACAAGGACAAAGTTACTACTAGCACCGCCCCGCGACCGTTTTCAACACATGGTACAATTTCAACTCGCGGAGCTAGGAGCTGTTCAAGACTGAAGAATTTTCTATATGAAGTATTATGAACTGAACTGAAAGTTAGAACATTCAAAGTGGAGTAATTCTTCTTTCACGGATTTTTCAACATTTTTATTTTCATTTAAACCAAAATTTTAATTAAAAGTTTGGGATGCAGGATTCAAATTTTTCTGTCGGATACGAATAGTGGTGGAAAGGATTTCCCGAAGTTTATTATCAAAAATTTTGTTTTATAGGAGATAAATAAGGATAGGTATGAATGTTGAGAAACTTGAATTCACTCAAAAGCAAGAATTTAATTTGGAACCTTTCTGAATTGAATAAGTTTAATTTCAAGGCTTTTAAAGTTAGACAGTGCTCGAAAATAAAACAATTTCAATTACTTAAAAATTAGACAATCTCCAAATACAAATAATTTTAAATTGCATGAATTAAAAATGCTCGCTATCCGGATTAATCAACTTTTATTTTAAGACAATTTCAGTGGCAAAGAATTAAGAAATGAAAATTAAAAATTGCACATATATGTTTGAGTTTGTACAATTTTAAATTAAAGACCTTACAAAATAAACGATAATATAAATATGTTCTTCAAAACAAATGACTGTAAATTTTTAAAATTTCCAAAATTAAAATTTCAAATGTAAGAAAGAATGACTTAAAATTTGCGTAATTTCATTTTATATTAAGAGATATTTCTCAGTCATCTTCCAATTTTCGAAAACGATACAAAGGTTACAATTTACGGAATACTATCGGAAAAACTCCTTATCTGTTTCCGGGGTGTCAAGAATAACTTCCATTACCACAAAACAGAATCCACTAATAAGATTAAAAAACGAGGTCGAAAAAAATTATATATAGAATTTAGGTCACTCACCCGGCGAAAACAACAGGCGAAAAACGACATTATTCCTTTTTATTTAATGCACTTGAATCGAGTTCATTAACTTTTTTTAAAAATCAAACTTCACCAGACAACCTATCGTTTAAAAATATTGAAAAATATCGAAAATTTAACACTGTTGGATTTTCGGTAAGTTTTTATTCACACGAAACGGCGTTTTTTCTTTTGTCAGATAATGTGAGGAATTCCGAATAAAGAGATGTTTTCAGAGGCGCGATGTTTCATAGATTGGGGAATTCCTACATCTGCCGCGTAAATTCTGACGCATGCGTTATTTATTTATCGTATGCGCATGACTTGACGTTTGTTTATTATTATCAGTCAATATTAATATAAACAATTAAAAATGATCTGAAATCTGTAGTTATAATTAAAATGATCATTAGACAATAAACATGATTAGCTACTGACTCAAATAACACAATTATAATGTAATGTTAATTAATCATGTTGCACAATTTTCAAGTACTGTACATTTCTTATAAATATTGCACACTGCACAATTATTGCATATTGTACAATTACTGTACAATTTACAATATTACTGTATATTGTCTAATTAATAATATTATTGTTCATTGTACAATTTACAATATTATTGCACATTGTGCAATGTACCAAAAATTGTACAATATAAAATTTCACATAACCTCTCTATTCGAAACCAAAACTTACTGCCGGTGTTACCGGCAACGGTAAAATGTGTATACTCAATGAATGGTAACATAGCAACTTCAATTGGAAATCATATTCATGTTCTGGCTTACAGCTTACAACAAATAAAAACTATTCTAATATGTCTTTACAATACATTATTATTATTCAAAAATAATCATTAATGTACAATAATATTAAGAATTACCTCTTCGTCAGAAGACGAGGTCTCCTCTTCAGATGATGATTCTGCTGAAATCCACTCCATTCTCAATACTGAAAATATGCAAAAATAAGTATAATAATAAGCAACAAATGTCAAGAGCTCCCCACCACTCGAAATGAAAAAAAAAAAAACGACGCGCATTTTCCAACCATTCAAAGATACCCAAAAGATATAGTACCGACAGTAGGCAATATAAAATATGATAAAACGTTGTAGCAGGTTGTACTTAGAGTCGTATTACAGGTTAGGTCCACTAAATCTAAAATTGAATTTTACAGTATTTATAAAGAATGTGTAAAAATATTATAAAATTCCATTGTAATGATCAAGAATCATATATAGTTTACCGATTTTCCATTACTTTTTACACAAAATTTATAATAAATGTTTCATTCGCAAACGTAGTTCTTGAAATATGTGCGCGCATCGTTACTATCGACTGTGGAGCACGTTTTATGAATAATATCGCTCTTCAAAAGATGGCGCTGAAATGTACTTTTGTGATCGTCGCGGATTTTCAGCGGGAAAATTGAAAAGATTTGAATTTTAAATTTGATTAAAAATGGAATTTATAAGGTTTTTAGTTAAGTTGAAGATATTTTCCACCGGTCCTGAGCTCAAATTTGACGATTTCAACTATAAACGAAGATAGATGAATCCAACGATGAATTCTCCTCCGTTTATTTGAAGAATCCGAAATTATCAGTACCAAATTGAATGAATTTAATATTAATTATGCAGGTAAAAGTCAATAATGAAGCAAAATTTCCGGATTCTCAATATTCTCAATATAAATATATGAACATTTTTTAAGTCCACCTTTACAATTTTTATTTGAAGAGAACGAAGATTTCGCGTCGCGAGTTAGTCAAAATCTGACCCGTAAAATAGATGCTGCTCGTGGACTTCCTGGTCGCGCTGCGGTCAGCTGACCGCTCGCACAATCCTATTCTCAGTTCCACTCGTCCATCCAATCAATCAAAACCTTAAGTTTCACTCCACCCTTAGCGAAGCATGATCTAACCCTTACGCTAATCCATGATGCAAAGTCGACTTAGCCGACCTAGTTAAGCTCCTGAAAAGTCTCATTAAACACGTTCCCTCAATTTAGGCTCAAGTCTCGTTTCATGTTTAACTATCAAAAACGTCAAATAAGTAATGTCAATACAAAATTCGTTAATTTTTACAATTTCCAACTCTCAAAGGCGTATTTCATAAGTACCAATAACCCTTTTATTAAACCTTCTCATAACATTGTCCCATTTAAGTTCTTTCGTTTTTATTGCATATTCCAATTTAAGCTGAAAACATAACCTGAAAACAAACAACATTTGTTCTAAAGCACGTGCAAGTCATAAAATATAATTGAACCCAGTTAAAAAAAGTAATTGTGACGAATTGCCGCGAATTGACATTTTTTAATTCGCCCGAATCTTGCTTTCTGATTCGTTGAAACGAATTGAGCCCGCGTGAATTGAATGCGTGTCGATTCGCCTGAATTCGTGGTCAACGTCATTTCGACAGAAATTAATAAAAAGTGCATGTCTGAAGACTCGAACCAGCAATCCCAAATGTATGAGTCTAGAGGGCGACCACTGAGCTACGGAAATCTATGATAGATATTTACAATGGATCGTTGATGGCTAGCGCGTTGGTTATAACTTACGAATGCGATTGAATATAGTAGACATTAATTGCATTTGCGCTGACGAATTTAGGCGAATTGGAGTTTGTCTTCAGACCGTGCGAATTAAACTGAATTGGCCTGCACTGAAATTAATTTGTGCTGATGAATACACACGAATTGATTCCCCTAAAAAATTTTCGCTGAATTCGGGCGAATAGGATATTTGAAGATTATATTACTTTTCACGAATTTACATGA
>JAUMHM010000086.1:14835270-14853648 GCA_032362435.1 Melikaiella ostensackeni
TCGATGACTGTAGCCCCCCCCCCAAGTATCGTAGACATTGGCCAAACACGTATTTCACGTTTATTCTGCATTTTTCAACACCAAAAAATTAATTTTTAACCAAACCGTTGCATTAACAACCAAGCAGTTCAACTTTCAAGCAAAAGAGACGAATTTTCAACAAAATAGTTGAGCTTTTGACCAAATAGGTACATTTTCAAGCCAAAAATACTAAATTTCTCGAAGACAGTTAAATTTCAACAAAAAAGTTCATTCTCAAGCAAGAAAGAGGACTTTTCTACCATGAAAGATGAATTTCCGATCCAAAAGGACGAATTCTTAACAAAAAAGTTGAATTTTCGACCAAAAAAGATGACTTTAACTAAGTAGTTGAATTTTCAACAAAAAAATTAGATTTTTAACAAAATAGATAAATTTTCAACCAAATAGATGAATTTTCAATCAAATAGCTGAATTTTCAACCTACCAAAATGCATTTTCAACCAAATGGTCGAATTTTCAAACAAAAAAGATTAAAGTTCAACCAAAAATAGTAGAATTTTGAACTAAATAGTCAAATTTCAACAACAAAGTTTATTCTCAAGCAAGAAAGGTGACTTTTCTGCCATAAAAGAAGAATTTTCAATCCAGAAGGACGAATTTTTAACAAGAAAGTTGAATTTTCGACTAAAAAATATGACTAACAAAATAGTTGAATTCAACCAAAAAGACGAATTTTTAACAAAATATTTGAATCTTTAGTTTAAATAGATGAATGTTGGATAAAAAAGATTTATTTTCTACCCAAAAAGACTAATTTTCTACCAAATAGTTGAATTTTCAACTTATAAAGTTGAATAATAATAATAGAATAATAATAATAAGGGTAATTCTCAACAAAGAAAGACAAACTTTTAACAAAATACATTAATTTTCAATGACTGTGTTAAATTTTGAAGCTAAAAAGACAAATTATCTACAAATAGCTAACTTTTCAAACCAAAAATATAATTTTTTAACCAAAAAGTAAATATTCTACCAAGTAGTTGAATTTTCAAATAAATAGGTTAATTTTTAAGCAAATAGTTGAATTTTCAAATAAAATGATGAATCTTCAACCAAAAAAATGAATTTTTTACAAAGTAGTTCAACTTTAAACAAAGTTGTTCATTTGTCAACCAAAAAAATGAATTCTCAACGAAACATTTTCGCTCTTTCAGCTTACTATAAATTTCCTAAAGTCAAGAATTTTCGAGCCAAAAAGACGAATTTTCAGCAAAAGAATTGAATTTCTAACCAAAAAAGATTTTTGAGTCAAGAAAGAAAAAAATTTGAACCAAATTGTTCATTTTTCTACAAAATATTTGTAAATAGTTACAACCAAATAATTGAATTTTCAACTAAAATGGTGAATCTTCAACCAAAAAAAAAAAATGAATTTTTTACAAATTAGTTCAACTTTAAACCAAGTAGTTCATTTATCAACCAAGAAAATTAATTTTTCGACGTAAAAAAAAATTAATTTTCGACTAGGAATATCAATGCTCTACCAAAAAAGATGTACTTTCAACAAAATACATTAAATATCAATAAAATTGATGAACGTTGAAGCCAAAAAGACGAATTATTTACAAAACAGTTGAACTTTTAATCCAACAGTATGATTTTTTTAACAAAAAAGTTAATTTTCTACCAAATAGTTGAATTTTCAAAGAAATAGTAATTTTTAACCAATTAGTTGAATTTCCAACCAAATAGTTGAATTTTCACCCCAAAAATATGAATTTTTATCAAAAAAGTTCATTTAAAACCAAATAGTTGAATTTTCAACTAAAATTATGAATCTTCAACCAAAAAGGATGAATTCTCAACAAAACATGTGATGGTTGATATTTCAACCAAACAAGATGAATTTTTAACAAAATAGTTGATTTCTCAACCAAAGCAGATTAATTTTCAAACAAATAGTTGCATTTTTAACCAAAAAGAATGAAATTTCTAACAAGAAAATTAATTTTCTACTAAAAAAGACGAACTTTCAACCAAATATGTGAATTTTCAACTAGAAAAGTTTAATTTTCAACCAAAAATGGAATAGTTACATACATTTTCAGTTTAAAAAATTAATTCTCAATCAAAACAAACTAATTTTCAAAAAAAGAGTTCAAAATTCAACTAAATAACCGATTTTTAACCGAAAAGATGATTTTTTAACCAAGAAGATTAATTTTCTACAAAAAAGACAAATTATCAACAAAATACATGAATTTTCAACCAAACAGCTAACTAAAAAAGATCAATTTCAACCAAAAATGGAATAGTTGAATTTTCGATTAAAATAATTAATTTTCAACGAAAAATCATAGAATGAATTCTCAACTCAGGATGGTTCCTAATCTGGATCAAATATAAAAAAGACCCTTCCATGTTCGAAATACTTTTAAATTGGAAAATTTGAAATTAAATAACAAATTTTCCTTTATGTTTAGAACTTTTAGATATTGTGTTATTTTCAGTGGAAAATGTTATTAAAATAAATGATAAATAATTTTTTTTTAGTACGGAGCTTTCCTAGCAGTAATCGCTTTACTTGAGTTGGGAGCTGGTGCATCTGTTTATTCTTATCGAAATGCATTGACAGAAGGATTTGATCAAGGACTGAATCACAGTCTCGATGCTTATCCAGACCCAAAATCAAGAACCACCCATGTCGACTTCATGCAGAGCACGGTACAAAAATAATTTTTGACAATTAAAAAAATTTAATTCTTTTTTTTTCTATTCAATTTAATTTGTCAAAAATACACAATTTTTTCGATTTTAGTTACAATGCTGCGGAAACAAGGCTTACACGGATTGGTATAATATGAAGCAACCACAAGCAGTGCCACTATCTTGCTGTAAAGTGCCAAAAGAAGACTGCTTGACTAACGATCCAAATAAAATTTACACCCAGGTGAAAAAAAATTCTCTAATTAAGATCCGATTTTTCAATTTACAAGGAGGGATCGCGGGTTGCAGGACGACGATTCGACTGGGGCTTTATAGGATGAACTTGCGCCAAAATCCATTGAATACGTGTTTTTTCTTTCGATCCAATGGGCCTTAGTTCCCGAGATATCGGAGTTTCAGTATTTACGTTTTAGCGCTCGACTCGTCACTGTCGAGGCGTGGACCACTCGACTCGCCTCTGACGAGGCGTGGACCGCTCGACTCGCCACTGACGAGGCGTGGACCGCGCTCAAAAGCGTGAATACTCAAACCTAGATATCTCGAAAACTAAGGCCCATTGGGTCGAAAGAAAAAATACGTGTCTAATGGATTTTGATGTACTGTCACCCTGTAAAGTTTCAGTCGAATCGGCGTCCCACATCTCACTACCTCTTCTTGTTAGTATTGAATTTAAAAATCTAATAATAATGAATTTCAGGGTTGCTACAACCGAGTGATTGAGTTGATAAATAACAATGTTGGCCTCGTAGCTGGAAGTGCGATTGGAGTTGCATTTTTCCCTCTAATAGGAGTTTTTCTCGCCTGTTGTCTTGCCAATAACATCAACAAAGCAAAATACGAGCAGGTAGCCTAGCCCCAGTAATTTTGAAATTTTTCCAACCGGAATTATTTCAACTTAAATTTTAAATCCATGATTCCAGCAATATTTTATTCGTAGAACGTAAAATGTAATCTTCTTTAATTCAAAATGCGAGAAAGAATCTGATTGAATCAAACAAAACCCCAGAAAACAGCTTAGAATTAGAGTGTATTATAACAATTATATAAGACCATACAGAAATAATATAGAAATATAACTGTTAAATATAATTGTTGTAATAATAGTATGACTTGCTGTGCTGTACGATTTTCAGCAAACTAATGTGATAATTATTATTCCATAGTACCACAATTATACAATTCTATATTTATTATATAATTATAACATAAATTAAGTTTATATGTATATATTATGTATTATATCGTTTATGTAAATTATGTAAATTTGCCGCGGTTCGCTGCGGGATCGAACGAATTAGTGAATTGGCTTAAGAAACTAGTTTTTATGGAATGAATATTATATATTTTTTATTATTGATATTGACTCTGTTTCTGTAATATATTTATGTTACGTTTAGATTTTATCTACAGCGAGATATGCATAATTGTATATTAGATGTATAAATGTCTTTATCAGTCAATTATTTTGTTTTCGCCTGTTTAACATTAATCGTGTAACGTTGAGATACACTTTATCGCATAAATTAAAAATGTACCTATAAATATTTAAGGACAGATATTATACTCAAAAGTATTTTAATATTCTAATGTTGTCGATTAAAAATATATCTATCCTCATGTCAATGTTAATTATTTATTGTTTATTCATCCAGCCTTTTCAAAATGGCAATTCCTTTATTTTTTTTACTTTCAGCTTCACAACTTCGAATTCCTGGAATTTATAAAATTTTTAAAATAAACTTCCGAAACCTAAATATATAAAAATAAAATGTATTGCAGAATCAATTTCACCATCGAGCTAAGGAACCCAGATTGCTCATATCTATTCAAAATTAGTCTGAACATTAACAAACAGTATGACGGTTTTGGACATGGGTCCTGGAAACAAGATATAATTTCTGTAAGCCAGGGTGTCTAGCGTCCAGGAAATCCTTGAAAGCCTGGAAAAGTCCTTGAATTTTGGTCATGGTCCTGGAATTTTTATTCCCTTAAAGGAAAAAATAGGTTTTTAAACTTGTTCTCTGCTCTACCGTCACGCGTCAGGAACTTTAAATCCAAAAAGACAAATTTTCGACAAAAAAGTTGAATTTATAACCAAGAAAGATTTTTGAGTCAAGAAAGAAAAAAAAATGTCAACCAAATTGTTCAATTTTCTACAAAACAGTTGAATTTTCAACCGGAAAATATTAATTTTCGACAAAAATGATAGTTGATATTTCAACCGAAATGATTTTAGTTTTACTTTAATATAACAGTTAAATTCAACCAAAAAAGATGAATTTTCAACAAAAAAGTGGAATGATATCAATCAAAACAAATTCATTTTCAATTTTTTACAAAACATTCAAATTTTCAACTCCAAAAATATAAATTTTCTACAAAAATAATCGAATCTGCAATCCAAACTGACGAATTTTAGCTAAAAAGGATGACTTTTTAACAAATTTGTTGAATTTTAAACAAAATAATAAAATTTTCAATCAAATAATAAAATTTTTAACCATAAAGATGAATTCTCAACTAAATTAATTTTTCAAAGCTTTGCAGTCTATCCTAAAATTTTTTTGAGCATGTAGAAACTTTATCGCACTCAAAATTTACTTTAAAAAATTAGAAGATTCTGGCGATTAAAATGTCCAGACTCTGAATTAAATGCAGATTAAAAAATTTGTATAATTCTCAGGCCTTTGCAAAAATTGCAAAAATTTAGTTTTCTTCATAATCTACATAACATGCTTAATTTTCAAAAATCTTGTAAGATTTCAATATTTTCACTTTTTTGACAACAATTTTTAAGAAATGCTCTAATTTTTAAAATTTTGCTTGGATAATTGGAAACTGCTCAAAACTACGATTAGAATTTAAAATCATAAAATTAAAATGTTTCAGTCTGACAACCGTTTAACTTTTCTTCTATAGTCAAGCATTGTTAAATTTTAAGTAGCTACGCTTTTAAAATCTTTAATACAAAATTATTCATATGTGAAGAATTTGGATTTACAAATGATAACTTATAAATTGGTCAATTTTAAAGGTTTAAATTTGAAAAATTGTTCAATCATGAATATTTTAATTTTATTTTATTCGATTTTAAATATTTTCTAATTTTCTAATTTGAAGTTGACTATAATGTAAGCATTTTAAAAACTATACAAAATAATCGCGATTAATTTTTTTTACCTGCATCTTTTCATATAAATGAAAACTACCTAAAGGATTTCCAAAGATTTCAAGAAATTTCTCAAGATTTAAGGAATATTATAGAACCTCCAAGTATATCAATGATTTTAAGAGATTTTAAAAATATCGAGGAATTGCTAGAGTACTTTAGGGAATAAATTTATTTTATTTCATTTTCAAGGGATTTAAAATTATTTCTACACATTTCTAACTGTTTCAAAGAAATTCAAAAGGCGTTGAAAGATTCCAAGGGATATCTACGTATTCTACTTACCAGATTTCAAAGATTTTAATGGATTTAAAAATATTTCCAAGCGGTTTTAAAGAAATTAAGGGAATTCACAGATTTTGGCTGTTAAAAATTCAATTTTCAATTTTATTCTTTACACGCGTTGTATGAGTTAAAAACGCTTGTAGATTATTACTGATTATTATATGTAATTTTTAAAAATATGCGAATTTTTTTACCGACGAGATTTTGCAAATCTTCCTTACCTTCCTTACTGACATTTTTCCACCATATTTCAACTTTCAACACTTTCAAAAGTGAGGTTATGTTTCCCCAAACAAAACTGAAAAACAGTGCACGTGGTCTCCTCGCCTGTTCCTTTTTCAACAAATAATCGTCACTAAAACTAAAAACTACTACAAAATAATAAAAAGCCTCAAAAGCTCGAAAATGTCTGTGGAAATAGACAATCGCATCCTGACCCTCATAGAAAATGGGGTAGGAACCGGTCACCGGACCTTTTTTGTCATCGTCGGGGAGAAGGCAAAGGACCAAGTTATGTACCTTCACCACATGTTGTCCAAAACAGAAAAATCCCGTCCCTCAATATTATGGTGTCACAAAAAAGAACTCAATTTTTCTTCCAACCACAAGAAGAAAATGAAGTCGCTGCAGAAGAAAGTGAAATCCGGTAAGCTCGATGTCCGCGAGGACGATCCTTTCGATCTCTTCATCCTCTCCACCAAAATCCGCTATTGCCCCTACAAAGATAGTCACAAAATTCTCGGAAACACCTTCGGAATGTGCGTTCTTCAGGACTTTGAAGCCCTCACCCCAAATTTACTAGCCCGGACAATGGAAACCGTCCAGGGTGGGGGCATCGTCGCGATCCTCCTCCAGAGTATGGATTCCCTAAAACAATTATACACAATGCACATGGACGTTCACCAGCGGCTCTGCACCGAAGCTCACCAGGAAGTCACCTGCAGATTCAACGAAAGATTCCTCCTCTCCCTCGCCTCTTGTGCCCGGTGTTTAGTCATCGACGATCAGTTCCATGTGCTTCCGATCTCCATAAAAAATCTGAAAATTAATCCCTCGGTGAAAACAAGCTCGCCCGAAAACTGTGCGGAACTCGACGCTTTGAAAAGAACCCTTGGAGACAAGCCGGCTTCGAATTTATTGGAATGCTGCAAAACCCTGGACCAGACGAAGGCCTTGCTGAAGTTCATCGAAACGATTTCAGAAAAAACTTTGCGTTCCACAGTTTTCCTGACAGCGGCGAGAGGTCGGGGAAAATCGGCGACTATGGGCCTCGCGATAGCTGGTGCGATTGCCTTTGGATACTCGAATATCTATGTTACGAGTCCGAGTCCTGAAAATTTAAACACGCTTTTTGAATTTGTCTTCAAGGGCCTGGATGTCCTGGATTATAAAGAGCATGTCGATTATAGTATCGTGCAGTCGAGGGATCCAGAGTATAACAGAGCGATCGTCCGGTTGAATGTTTTTAGAAATCACAGACAAACTATTCAGTTTATTAATCCGTCGAATGTCCAGAATCTTCAGCTAGCGGAATTGTTGGTTATTGATGAAGCCGCGGCAATTCCGTTGCCTGTGGTGAAGGCTATGTTTGGACCTTATTTGGTATTCCTGGCGTCAACGATAAGTGGATATGAAGGAACTGGACGATCCTTGTCCTTAAAATTACTTCAGCAGTTGAGGGAACAGTCGAGGGAGGCGAATTCCAAGGAGAAGAAGAAGGAAGATTGGGTTTTGAATCGTAGTTTGGAGGAACTGACCCTGGAGGAATCGATTCGGTATGCAAGATCCTATATTGACTATTTGCTCTAGGTGGTCTGAGCCAACTTTAATTGCAAGGGGTCCTTGCATATGGGATTTTCCGACTGATTATGGTAGTCAATAATCCTATCGACATTTTACGACCAAAAACAAAAAATCCATCGGGCCCTTCTAGAAAAAAGTTGATTTTTATGTTTAATGCAAAAAAAATGGTAATAGAAGAAATCTAAAAAAAATAATTCGTAGAATTATTTTCCAGATGAAATTTATCAAGAATTATTTGAAACTTTAATTTACGATTATATTCATGAACTTTTAAAAACTATAATAATACAGTATGTGGCTTCCTAATGTTGTCCTTCCGTCCGTGCAACTTGAAGTTTCTGGGTTTCTAAATTATTTTGTTTTAATATTTATTTACTATTGAGTGGTGAACTTAAAAACTTAATTTAAAAATTAATTTCCACAGTCATAGCATAGATAGATTTTCAACCAAAAAATATGAATTTCCAACAAAAATGTTGATTTTCAACCAAATAGTTGAATTTTCGACCCGAAAAGACGAACTTTCAACAAAATTGTTGAATCCTCGAACAAAGAAGATTAATTTTCTACCAAAATAGTTGATTTTGTGACATAAAAAGACAAATTTTCAACAAAATATATGAATTATCAACTATTTAGATAAATTTTTAGTTAAAAAAATTAATTTTCAACAAAAAAAATAATTTTCAACAAAATTGTTAAATTTTGAACCAAATAAATTTTTTTTTAAATGTTTAAGAAAGTAGTTCAACGTTTAACCAAATAATTGAATTTTCAATCAAAAAAAGGTGCATTCTCAACGTAAAATGTAATAGTTGATATTTCAACCAAAACAAATTTTAACTTAAAATTAAAAACCGTTGAATTCAACCAAAAAGGACGAAATTTCAAAAACTAGTTGAATTCTCAGACAAAACAGATTAATTTTCAACCAAACATTTAGATTTTCAACCAAAAAAAGGCGAATTTTTAATGAAACACATACATTTTCTACCAAATAGTTGAATTTTCAGCCAAGAGGATTAATTTTCAACCAAAAAAGACGAAGTTTCAACAAAATACATGAATTTTCCACGGAATTGTTAAGTTCTTAACTAAAAAGATAAATTTTTAACCAAACGTGGAATAGTTAAATTTTCAGTTGAAAAAATGAATTTTCAATCAAGAAAAAAACGAATTTTCAACCAAAGAAATGATTTTTCGACTAAAATTTCTACCAGAAGAGATGAATTTTCAAACCAAAAAGACAAATTTCCAACAAGAAAGTTAAATTTTCAACCAAGAAAGGTTTTTGACTCAAGAAAGAAAAAAAATTTAACTAAATTGTTTAATTTTTTACAAAATAGTAGAATTTTCAACCAAAAAAATGTGAACTTTCAATAAAAATGTACATTTTCAACCAAACAGTAGAATTTTCAATAAAATAGTTGAATCGTCAACCAAAACAGATTAATTTTTAATTAAAAAATTGCATTTTTCTCAAAAAAAAAATTAAATTTCTACCAGAAAAGATGAATTTTCAAACCAAAAAGACGAATGTTCAACAAAGGAGTTAAATTTTCAACCAAGAAAGATTTTTTATTCAAGAAAGAAAAAAAAATGTTAACCAAATTATTATTCTTCTATAAAACAATTGAATTTTCAATCCAAAAATAAGAATTTTCTACAAAAATGTTAGATTTCTACCAAAGAGTTGAGTTTTCAACCCAAAAAGACAATTTTTCAACAAAAAAATACTTAAATTTTCAACCATACAAGATGAATTCTCAACGCAAAATGTAATAGTCGATATTTCAACTAAAACAGATTAATTTTCAATAAAACAGTTGTATTTCTTAACAAAAAAAATTGTTGAATTTTCAAGCCAAGAAAACCAATTTTCTATGAAAAAGTTGCACTTTTGACCAAAAAGATGGAATATCTGCCAAAACAAATGAATTTTTAAACCAAAACGATGAATTTTCAATAAGAGTTGAATTTGCAATCTAGGAAGATTTTTCAGTCAAGAAAGAACAGATATTTCAACAGAAACATTATACATATTCAAAGCGACAATAATAAATAAACATCGCAGCTGATAATAAATATAATTTGAAAAGTTCATCAATAAAATCATAAATTAAAGTTTCAAACATCGATAAATTTTATTTGAAAAATAATTTCATGAATTTAATACCTTGTATTAAATATTTTTTGTATTAAACAGAAAAATCGTCTTTTTTCAAAAAGGGCCGAATGATTTTTTTGCTTTTGGTCTTAAAATGCCTGTGGGATTATACACTACCGTAATCAGTCGGGAAATCCGATATGCAAAGACCTTGTAATTAAATTTGGTTCAGCCCCACCGCATCTGACAATATTTGCTGGAATATTTTTATAATTTTAAGACTTTTAATTTATGAAATCTTGTTCTTAGGTATAAACCTGGAGATGCTGTCGAAAGCTGGCTTTCGGAATTGCTTTGCCTGGATAATGAAAAGTTGCAACCTTCAGTATCAAAATTGCCGACTCGAGATGAGTGCCAGTTGCTCTATATAAATAGAGACACTCTCTTCTCGTTCCATAAGGCCTCGGAGAAGTTTTTGCAAAAGTTGGTTGCCTTGTACGTGGCCTCACATTACAAAAATACACCAAATGATCTGCAAATGATGTCTGATGCTCCTGCACATCATCTCTTTTGTTTGGTGAAGCCAATTGTGGAAAATGAACTACCGGAAGTCTTGGTGTTTATCCAGGTTTGCTTGGAAGGTCAGCTTAGTAAGAATGTGATTCAATCTAAATTGGGGAGAGGACAAAAGGCGGCTGGAGATTTGATACCCTGGACGATTGCTGAAAAATTTAATGATGAAAATTTCCCGATGCTGAGTGGAGCGAGGATTGTGAGAATTGCTACTCATCCTGAGTACCAGGGCCAAGGATATGGAACGAAGGCTTTAGAACTTCTTAAGGAATATTATTCGACAAGGAAAAATAAGAATTTAGGTGAGGATTATCGGTTTGATTTTGATTTAATATTAAACTGAATGCTAAAATAAATTTTTTAGATATATGTTTTTCAGGAGTGGACGAGTCTGATGGTGAGAAGAGGGCTTCAAAAAAATTGAAGACCTCATTCGAAAATAATAAAAGAAAAATTAAGGAATCAGTTCTCCAAACTGAGCTTATAGAACCTAGATCACCACTTCCTCCTCTTTTTATGGAACTTTCGGAACGGCCAGCAGAAGACCTGGACTACATAGGAGTTTCCTTTGGGGTGACATCACAACTTATCAAGTTTTGGAAAAAAGTTAAATTCATTCCTGTTTATTTAAGACAGACGACCAACGACATAACAGGGGAACATACTTGCATTATGGTACACAAATTAAAATCTGAGAAGAAAAAGGGAGGAGGCAGTTGGCTCGAATCTTACTGGATAAAATTCAGACAGCGCTTCATAAGACTTCTTTCTTCTTCTTTTAGAAGTTACGATGCCTCTCTCGCGCTTAGTATTTTAGAAAATTATGCAATAAAAATTCCAGTAAGAACTTTGACTAGAGATAGACTGGAGGAACACTTAGATTTACATGACATAGAAGAATTGGAGAAATATAGTCATAATATGACCGACTATCACGTAATTATCGACTTGATACAACCTTTGTCAAAACTCTATTTTTTGCGAAAACTTGGCAGCATTAATAGTATGAAGGGCCAAGAAAACAACAGTTTGCAGATTTCAGCAGTGCAAGCTGCTATTCTTTTGGGATTAGGACTTCAGCACAAAACGATCGACGAAATAGGGATAGAATTCAATTTACAGAGTTCACAACTCCTTGGGTTATTCAATAAAGCCGTTAGGAAATTTACATCTTACCTGAATGCTCTTATCGAAGAGACAAGAAGGGATTCTATGGTTCACTAACTTCGGTTTTTTGTGTGAAAATAGGATTCTCTTGTAAAAATGATTTGTAAAATATTGTAATTTTGTAAAAAAAATTAATTATCGTTTTGTAAAAAAATACGCAATCGGTTTTCATAATGAAATTTCAGAAATTTTCAGAGCAGCGAGCAGGACTTGTTAAATATTGTATGCAGTGGTTTAAAATGTACTATTAATAAATTTCAATTACGTCAAAAAAGTTTAATTGGTCATTTCCATTCTCAGCTTTTTGGGTCTTTTTGCGAAAATAATAGATAATCAAATGAAGAAAAAGAATAACCGCGCCAAGTGCAATAATATTCATTCATCAAAGTATTTATTACCAGGGTATCTATCTGACCGGGAAATGACCGGGAATTTGATTTAGTGATCGGAATTTTTCTCTGGAATGTACTAATATGCATATTAAAAGTGGTTTCATATATTTTATTATTCTAATTTTAAGTTGGAATAGGGAATTTTCTAAAAGAATTATAATTCTGAGTTGGGACAGAGGACTTCAGTGAAGAATTATAATTTCGACTTTGAAAAAAGGAATTTTCTAAAAGATTTATAATTCTGAGTTGAAATAGGGAATAAATAAGAGAATTATACCAAAAAAATCACGTAAAGAATTACAATTATCTTGACTTGGAACAAACAATTTTCGAAAATACTTATAATTCCAAGTTGCGACATGGAATTTCAGTAAAGAAATATAATTCTGAGCTTAGGACAGAGAATTTCCGTGAAGAATTACAATTTTCACTTTGGGATAGGGAATTTTAGTAAAGAATTTTAGTAAAAGATTATGTAATTAACTAATAATTAATAATAATAATAATAATTTGAGTAAAAGAATTATAATTCTGAAATAGAACTGGGAATTTAAGTAAAGAATTATAATTTCCATTTTAGATTCAGTTTAAAACAAAAAATTTCCTTAAGAATTATAATTTGACTTGGTAGATGAAATTTTGGAAAAGAATTCTAATTCTAATTTAGAAGAAGGGAATTTGAAAAAAATCCCTTTTTCAAGTCTGAATTCGTCACATTTTAAAATTTCTTGTTCCAAATCAGAAATTTTCGAATTAAAAATTTTTTTTTGTTTTGCAAATAAAATTTGGTCAGAATTTGAAACTACCCTCTTCCAAATGTTGAAAACAGTTATTATGTTTCTGAATTATAATAGAAAACGTTGTCAATAAAAATAATTCTGACTTGGAACAGAGAGAATTTTTGTAAATAAATGTAATTGTGACATGGAACAGGGAATTTTGGAAATTAATTTAATTGCGACTAGGTATAGGAAATTTTCTAAAAGAATTATAATTCTGGGTTTTGACAGAGAATAAATAAATTAAATATAGAAAAATTCCCGTGAAAAATTATAATTTTGACTTTGGAACAGGGAATTTCGTAAAGAATTATAATTTTGTCTTGGAACAGATAATTTTTGGCATGTAACGAGAAATTTGAGAAAATAATTTTAATTCTGATATATAAAAAGGGAATTTACAAAAACAATCCCTGTTTCAAGTTAGGATTCGTCAGATTTGGAAAATTTCTTGTTCCAAATCAGAATTTTTTGAATTTAAAAATTCTTTTTGTTTTGCAAATAAAATTTTGCCACAATTTGAAACTTCTCTTTTCCAAATTTTAGAAACAGTGAGTTACTATATTGCTGAATTATAATAGAAAATGTTGTAAATAAATATAATTCTGAATTGGAACAGGGGGCATTTCTGGAAATAAATATAATTGTGAATTGGAACAGAAAATTTCCGTGAAGAATTATAACTTTCACTTTGAGACAGGGAATTTTAGCAAAAAAAAATCTAAAAGAATTATAATTCTGAGATAGAACTGTGAATTTTTCGAAAAAAATTATAATTTTTTATTTTAGGTTCACTTTAGAATAGAAAATTTCATCAGAAATTATAATTTGAATTGGAACAGGGAATTTTTGACATGGAGCGGGAATTTTGAAAAAAAATTTGAATTCTGATTTAGAAGAAGAGAATTTAAGAAAAATCCCTCTTCTAAGTCAGAATTCGTCACAATTTGAAACTTCCCTCTTTCAAATTTTGGACAAGGGAGTTACTATATTTCTGAATTATAATATAAAATGTTGTAAATAAATACAATTCAGTCTTTGAATGGGGAATTTTTTAAATAAATTTAATTGCAACTTGGTACAGAGAATTTTCTGAAAGAATTATAATTCTGGGTTGGGACAGGGAATAAATAAATTAAATATAAAAAGATTTCCGTAAGGAATTATATTTTTGACTTTGGAACAGGGAATTTCGTAAAGAATTATTATTTTGTCTTGGAACAGGTAACTTTTGACATGTGACGAGAAATTTGGGAAGAGAATTTTAATTCTGATTGATAAAAATGGAATTTACAAAAAACAATCCCTGTTCCAAGTAAGAATTCGTCATATTTTGAAAAATTTTTGTTCCAAATCAGAGTTTTTTGAATTTAAACATTCTTTTTTTTTGCGAATGAAAGTTTGACAGAATTTTAAACTTTCCTCTTCGAAATTTTGAAAACAGGGAGTTACTATATTTTTGAATTACAATAAAAAATATTGTAAATAACTGTAATTGAGACTTGGAACAGCAAATTTCCGTAAAGAATTCTAACTTTTACTTTGGGTCAGGGAATTTTAGTAAAAAAATTTCTAAAAGAATTATAATTCTGAGATGGATCTATAAATTTCTCTAAATAATTATAATTTCCATTTTAGTTTCACTTCAGAACAGAAATTTTCGTTAAGAATTATAGTTTTTACTTTAGGACTGGGAGGAAATTTTTTTGGGAGGAATTTTTGACATGGAGCGGGAATTTCGGAAAATAATTTTAAATCTGAATTAGAAGAAGGGAATTAAAAAAAAATCCTTGTTCAAATTCAGAATTATAATTCTTTCACAAAATTCTTTGTTCCAAATCACAATTGTAATTCTCATGACTAAAAATTATCTGATGTTCCAACTCAGAATTATAATTCTTTTCTGAAATTTCTGATCCAAATCAGAAATTTTTGAAACCTTTTAAAATGTTAAGAAATCTCTGGAAATCTTTCAAAACTGTTTGAAATCATTAAAATTTTTTTAACTATTTCAAATTGTCCGGGAAAAATTGACAATTTACCGGGAAAAAACCGGGACATAACCGGGAATCTAAAATCATCCATCGGGTAGTCATCTTGATAACTCAAAATGGTAAAATATGAAAGTAAAAGTCAAGTACAAGTGTTAATAATTTAATTACTTTCGAATTTTGTTTTCAAATTTTAAAACCCTTTTCCTTACCGATGCAAATCTTCTTTACCATCCTCTCTAAAGTGAGGTTATGTTTCCTCAAGCAAAAATGGAAAACATCGCGCGTTCACCACGTGGTCTTGTTAACCATCCCCGTTTTTTAAATAAATAAATCATACAAAATTGTAAACTGAAAACCAATGTAAAAGGCCTAAAAACCCAAAAATGCCTCGTCGAAAGATAGACAACCGAATCCGGACTCTCATAGAAAATGGAGTGGAAAGTGGTCACCGGACCTTTTTCGTCATCGTCGGGGAGAAGGCAAGGGACCAGGTAATATACCTTCACCACATGTTATCCAAAACAGTCGTAAGATCCCGTCCCTCAGTGTTATGGTGTTACAAAAAAGAACTCGGTTTTTCTTCCCACCGGAAGAAAAAAATGAAATCGCTCCAGAAGAAGGTAAAGTTCGGCAAGGCCGAGATCAACGAAGAGGATCCCTTCGAACTCTTCATCTCCTCGACAAAAATCCGCTACTGCTACTACAAAGAGACCCATAAAATTCTCGGAAACACCTTCGGAATGTGCGTCCTCCAGGACTTTGAAGCCTTAACCCCAAATTTACTAGCCCGAACAATGGAAACCGTCGAGGGTGGGGGTATCATCGCGATCCTCCTCCAGAGTGTAAATTCTCTAAAACAATTATACACAATGCACATGGACGTTCATCAGCGGTTCCGCACCGAGGCTCATCAGGAAGTCGCCTGCAGGTTTAACGAAAGATTCCTCCTCTCCCTCGCCTCCTGTGCCCGGTGTTTAGTCATCGACGATCAGTTTCATGTACTTCCGATCTCGATACATAATCTCAAAATAAAACCCTCGATAAAAGCAACCTCGGCCGAAAATTGGTCGGAACTCAACGCTCTGAAAGAGACCCTTCGAGACACGCAGCCGGTTTCGAGTTTGTTGGAATGCTGCAAAACCCTGGACCAGGCGAAGGCCTTGCTGAAGTTCATCGAGACAATTTCAGAGAAAACTTTACGTTCCACAGTTTCCCTGACAGCGGCAAGAGGTCGGGGAAAATCGGCGACTATGGGCCTTGCGATAGCTGGTGCGATTGCCTTCGGATACTCGAATATCTAAGTCACGAGTCCGAGTCCTGAAAATTTGAACACGCTTTTTGAGTTCGTCTTCAAGGGCCTGGATGCCCTGGAGTATAAAGAGCACATCGACTATAGTTTGATGCAGTCCACGAACCCAGAGTTTAATAAAGCGACGATCCGGGTGAATGTTTTCAGAGACCATAGACAAACTATTCAGTTTATTCACCCCTCGGATTCCCAGAAGCTGCAGCAGGCGGAATTGTTGGTTATCGATGAAGCAGCGGCTATTCCTTTGCCTCTGGTCAAGAAGATGTTCGGACCGTATTTAATTTTCCTCGCTTCTACGATAAATAGATATGAAGGCACTGGAAGGTCTTTATCTTTCAAACTTCTGCAACAGTTGAGAATGCAATCTAAGAATTTGAATTCCCAGGAGAAGAGCAAAGAAGATAGGGCGATTGTGGATCGATCTTTGGAGGAATTGACCTTGAAAGAATCGATTCGGTATAAAGCTGGGGATGCTGTCGAAAGCTGGCTTTCGACAGTGCTTTGCCTGGATGATGAGAACGTGAAACCATCGGTACCAAAGCAACTGGGTTTAGATTCTTGTCAGTTGCTGTATATCAACAGAGATACGTTGTTCTCATTCCATAAGGCTTCGGAGAGGGTTCTCCAGGAGTTGGTAGCTTTGTATACCTCCTCGCATTATAAGAACAGTCCAAATGATTTGCAGATGATGTCTGATGCACCTGCACATCATCTATTTTGTTTGGTTTTGCCTACTAATTCGGACTTTCCGAAAGTTGTGGTTTTTGTCCAGGTTTGCTTGGAAGGTCAAATCAGCAAAAATTCAGTTGAGCAGAAGGCTATGAGAGACAAAAGGATTTCTGGGGATCTTATACCCTGGAGAATTTCCCACGAGTATAAGGATAAGAATTTCCCGATGTTGAAAGGAGCCAGGATTGTAAGAATTGCTACCCATCCGGAATACCAGGGACAAGGATATGGAACGAAGGCTTTAGAACTTATCAAGGAGTATTTTGCGATGGGGAATCCTGATAATGGTGAGGAATTTTTATATATCCTGTAGTCCTTCTTTAGTTTTTCTTTGGTTTTCCTACTATACACTTTTCTATAGGTTTTTCTTGAAATGCCATTTGAAGTACTTGAATATATTTTATCATTTCATAAAAATATAAAATTATGCAAAGTTTACAGACCGTCCCTTTTTTACCTAATCTACTTTTCTCTCCGTTTTCCCATTTTTTCTCTTTAAATTTCAAACTTCCCCTAACATACCTAAAATCGAGAATTCCGACTCTTTTCCATTTTTTTTTCGCAAAGTATCGATTCTTTTTTCAAGAATCATAAACAGAAATTTAAGACATTAGAAGGCGAGACGCTTTCAAAAATATTCTCTTCGATGATACCCATTTCAAGTACTTCCTAAACAATTATATGTAAACGTTAGATGTTAGTGTAGACTATAGTTTGTAGAAACCAAATTTTGGAAATCGAAAATAATATGCAAAAAAGTAGCGTATCAAGAACCTAAAAAAGTGTAATATAATATAATACTTGACCGCAAAATGACTGGAAATTTGATTCAATGACCGGGTTTTTTCTCTCGAATGTACTAACATGCAAATTAAAAGTGGTTTCGTATATTTTATTACTTTAATTCTGAGTTGAAACGGTGAATTTTCTGAAAGATTCATAATTCTAAATTGGGACAGGGAATACAAAAAATAAATAAAATAAAAATTCACGTAAAAAATTACTATTATCTTGACTCAGAACATGAAATTTCAGTAATGAAATATAATTTTGACTTTAGAAAGGGGAATTTCCGTGAAGAATTATAATTTTTACTTTGGCACAGGGTATTTTAGTAAACAATTATAATTTTGAGTTTGGGACAGGGAATTCCAGTAAAGAAATATAATTTTGAATTTAGGACAGGGAATTTCTGTGAAGAATTATAATTTTTTCCTTGGGACACGGAATTTTCGAAAAGAATTATAATTCTAAGTAGCGACATGGAATTTCAGTAAAGAAATATAATTCGTAAGGGATGTTGATGTTCGTTATTGGCTTTAGGGTCAGGTGAAATTGAATACAAATTAAATTGTTTCA
>JAUMHM010000086.1:14868990-14895169 GCA_032362435.1 Melikaiella ostensackeni
GAGTAATATCTTGTTTATTTATGTTAAAGGTAATCAAAGTTGTGAAATCAAAAAATAAAGCCAAGTACGAATGGTAAGAAGATTATAAACAGAAGTGTTTTTTCCCTATTTTTTTCAATTTTGATTTTAACAGGTGCCTGTTTTGACTTGGAAGTTTTCCATGTAAATTGCATGGGGAAAAACCACTTTTTGGAGTTTTAGGAATAATTTTTCAGGGTTTGAAAAAATGTTACGGGAAAGTGTAGAGGCTTCTTGAGAACTATCCAACGAAGAATTTCATGTATCAGACACATGGATTTGGCGTCCCTAACACACCCCCACGGTGCCTCGCAAACTACCCTAAAGTCCAAAAATGTTAATTCTTCATGAGATCGGCCCTTTTGAGCACTTTATTCTCGGTTTTTTTACAAAAAAATTATTTCTATTGGTCTAGTGAAATATTTATCAACATTGATTAATTAATTTTTAATTATTTAAACAAATTCAATTTGTTTATTTATATATTTTCGAAAATTCGTTCTTTTTATAAAAATTACTACTATTGGTCTAGTGAAATATTTATTAACATTGGTTAATTAATTTTCAATTATTTAAACAAATGGGATTTGTCTAAATGTTTTTTTTTTCGAAAATTCGTTTTTTTTATTAAAAATTATTACTATTTGTCTAGTAGAATATTTATCAACATTGGTTAATTAATTTTTAAATATTTAAACGAATTCCATTTGTTAAATTTTTTTTTTTCAAAAATTCGTTTTCATATGTTCCTGTTAAGAAGATAAATAATTATTAAAAAAATTCAGAAGCATAAAAAAAATTATTATTTTCAACAATCAGAAGTTTTAATATTAATATCAGAATAGAGAAATTTCCAAATTTTATGGAAAAAATATTGTTTAAACGAATTAAATGTTGAAAATGAATAATAATTTATTGTTTAAACAATTGAAAAATATTTGAAAGGAAATTTATGTCGCTTAACGATAACAAACTACCATTTCGACGAATTTTTGGAAAAAACATTTTTGAAACGTATGGAATTTGTTTAAATAATTAATAATTAATTAACTTATGTTGATAAATATTCCACTATACCAACAGAAATAATTTTAGTGAAAAAAAAAACCGAGAATAAAGTCCTCGAAAGGGTCGATCTCATGAAGAATTGACATTTTTGGATTTAAGAGTAGTTTTGAAGGTACCGTAGGCGTGTGGTAGGGGCGTCAAACCCATATGTCTGATGCATGAAATTCTTCGTTGGATAGTTCTCAAGAAGCCCCCACACTTTTCCGTAACATTTTTTCAAACCCTGAAAAATTATTCCAAAAACTCCAAAAAGTGATTTTTCTCCATGCAATTTACATGGGAAATTTCAAGTTAAAATAGGCACCTGTTAAAATTAAAATTAAGAAAAAAATGGGGAATTTCTTTTTTCGGGCTTGGAATCAAATGGGGGGGGGGGGGTCGTTGCCCTCTAGCATGAAAAAAATTTTTGCCATGCTTTTTTGGACCACCCTAATGTACACGTTATTTACTATGTTTATGTAAAGTTTCATCGAAATCGATTGATTGGTTGTGGCTGCAGGTGCGTCGTTAAAAATCGTTAAAAATCGTAAAAATTTATCGTAAATTTTTAATCGTAAAAATGACTAAGGAATGAAAAATTCTCTGTATAAATCAGTGTATTTCAAATTCATTAAAAATGCTTTAGATTCTGATGACATCGTTTAAAAAAAAAGTTTGAGTTCATTTGGTTAAACCTTGTAAGCTGTACCTTGGTCTGCATGTCAAAAATGACGCTTTTATAGGTCAGTCAGCGAAGGTCTTCAACATAGAATTAAATCTAATCAAGCTGAATTTTTTTAGGTGCCTTCTAAATTAGGCCTGTCCAGAGAGGAGAAATTTGCTCAAAAGCCACGTGTTACGCTTTCACCACCACTTCTCTCTGCTCTGCTCGAGAAACCTCGTATGGTGGTTGCTCTCGTGAAGTTAAATGGTAATTAGAGTGGGGGTGGAAAACTTACATTTGGCAATTGAGCAGTTTCGAGGGAAACTACTGCAAATTCCCCTCTGTGGACAGGCTGTTCTAGATGGCACGAAGTTTTTCTTGTTTTTCATGAAAACAGTTACTTGCAGAGAAAAATAGTTGAATAGAAAAATTTTCGGCATCTTATTCTTCACGAATAATGTTGTTCGAATTTTTTGTATAGCTAACCGTTTATCTAAAAAAAAGAGGGAAAAGAATGACTTTTAACACAAAATTCTTTCGTCATTTACGAATCGTTATGAATACTTCTCTTGACACCAGTGAACCTAAATTGTTCCTAAAAGCATTTCTCCAAGTTGCCTATCACCTCATATAAAGAAATTTGCGAAAAATTTAATATCAAACTTAGTCAGTTTTTTTTCATCCATCTTCAGGTTTAAATTTGGTACACTAAATTTAGTGCCTGAGAGTAGGGACTTCGTGAAACGCTTGCTTCACAAGTGAACAAGATGTCTGCAAAGTTTCAATAATTTTCCGTAATTTGTTCTCATTGAAAAAGAGGCTTTAATGAACCTTTGTTAAATCTTTTGTGCAATTCTAAGTTCCCGCACTTGTTGTTAGGTCATAACGAGGTGCGGCTACTGCTTGGACTTTCATCTGTGCCCAAATTTTCATCTTGAATCTTCTTTAGTAAATTCAAGTACAGATTTTAAATTCTGGTTAAAATAAGGTAAAATATTGTTTACAATTAATCAATTATTCAACTTGTCATCCAAAAGGATCAAAGCAGACCTTTTAAAATAAGGCGAATATTTTTAAGTTACAAAAGAAAATATGATTACATACTTCGCAACAGTAATTATTCTTATAAGACGTTGTAATAAACAGATTTTGTTTCAAATCAGCTGACAAGTATAAATTTTACTGATATTGAATATGACATTGAATACATCTTTTGCTAGATCTGTGCAAAAATCAGGATTTATAAAAATTGTCCTTATCAATCAAAAGTAGTACACTGTAAGGAAAATTGTTTGTTTCACTTTTTAAACGCTTAATTGATTCCCTCCTTTACGATTGTTACTGAAATTCAATATGATATTGAATACACCTTTTACTATATCTGTACAAAAATCAGGATTTATACAAATTACCCTTATCATTAAAAATACCCCAAAAAGTAGTAAATTGTAAGGAAAAGAGTTTGCTCCACTTTTTGAACGCTAAATCGATTCCCTCCTTTACGATTGTTACTGAAATTTAATATGACATTGGATACACCTTTTCTCATATCTGTGCAAAATTCAGGATTTATAGAAATTACCCTTATTAATAAAAATATTCTATTCTAAATAAAAAGTGTCTCAGGATTGAGATTTTGAGGTAATTACAAGCAAAATTAGTAGAATAAAGGTATTTTTGTCATTGACTCAGTGCCTCAAAAGTTGAACAACTTATTAAATGAACATGTGATTTAAAAATGAATGTGATAGAAAAACAGTTTTTATTCTTTCATGGATAAAAAACTTCGAATTATTAGCTCTTTAAGGGTCGAAAATGGCGATTTATATTTTTCATGAAGTCCGCTAGTAGGCCAAATTAAAAATGCCCACTGAATTTGAGAAATATAAAAAAAAGTTGTTTAACATTTGTATTTAACGCTAAGCGCTTAACATACGCATTCTTATAAAAAAGTTTTACTTGAAGAAAATTTTAATTTATAAAAATAAATCATTTTAAGAAAATCATTTTATGTGAAATGTCTCATTTATTCGCTAAAGTAGTACAAATATTAAAAAATACACATATTCAAATTGAAGTAAAAATTAACAAAAAATTTTTAAACAAATATTTCTTTAAAAAGAAAACTTTCTTAAACTATTTCTATACCTGACTGTATAGAAAATTTGGTAGGCCTGCAAATAGAAAGCCAAAACTACGGTAGGTAAAAAAAATTACAAGGAGTAGCTGACCCTTTTCCCTCAGCGCAGAAAAAAAATCGAGACAGTAGCCACACCTCGTTATGACCTATCAACAAGTGCAGGAACTCAGAATTTCCCAAGAGATTTGACATAGGTTCATGAAAGCCTTTTTTCTATGAGAAAAAATTACGGAAAATTATTGAAACTTTGCAGTTATCTTGTACACATATGAAGCAAGCGTTCCACGAAGTCCCTACTCTCAGGCACCAAATTAAGTGTACCAAATTTAAACCTGAAGATGGATGGAAAAAGTTGACTAAGTTTTTATTAAATTTTCGCAAATTTCTTTATATGAGGTGTTAGGCAACTTGGAGAGATACTTTTAGGGACAGTTTAGGTTCACTGGTATGCAGAAAAGTATTCATAACGATTCATAAATGAGGAAAAGAAATTTATGTAAAAAGTCGTTCTTTTCCCTCTTTTTTTACATAAACGGTTAACTATACAAAAAAATCAAAACAACCTTATTCGTGAAGACGAAGATGATGAACATTTTCCTATTTAACTATTTTTCACTAAAAGTAACCGTTTTCATGAAAAAAAGGAAAACTTCAAAAATTAATTAATTATTAATATGTAAAATCGTAAATGAGATGTGATTGTCAAAGTTTTATAATCAGTGGAACAAAATTATAGTCTGCAGGCGACTTATTGTTAATTGATTGGGATTTTTTTCTTTTTGGCATTTCGTCCTTCATGGCAGATTTTTTTCGTATGCGTATTTATAATGTTTTTTACTTTTTTTCAGTACTTGGCGGCGATTCCCTACCGCGAATCCTGATTAAAAGCGACTTTTAAAGTCAAAGGAGAAACTATTTTTGAAACACCTTTGTAAAAAGAGCAGAACGTTTCAAAACGTTTGAAATAAATTAATTGCGATTCTCTTTAGATATTAAAAAAAAACTAAGAATCGTTCAAAAAACGATCCTTCATTTTTTTCCGCTTGCATAAAATATTGATTCAACACATAATTCTTACATATGTGTTGGATCAAAGTACATTCTCTTGTCTCGTGACGTGACTCTATTAAAAATGGGAGCAGTCCAACGTCCAAGGTAGATAGGAATAGAGAGCCCCCAAAAATTTAAGGGATGAAATTACTACAAGAGAATTCACTATCTTCTTCCCTCATGAAATTTAAATCATGTTTCTCTCTTACAGAATGGGAGGAGTTTCTTCATTAGGAATCAGGCCCAATTTGCGAGGGATCTATTGCCTCACTACTACAAACACAATAATATGGCCAGCTTTGTGAGGCAATTAAATATGTGTAAGTATTTCGGTTATAGTTCAGGCATTTTTCATTAGCATCATTTTTCGAGAAGCATGACCGCGTGAAAGTTTTTGAAAATTTTGAAGAAACCTTTTAAGGCTATTTAGAGTAGTTAGTTAAAACCTGTTACTAGTTTTAATTGTTTATTTTAAATTTGATGGGGAATTATTGATTTGTAGGTTTTAGGAAAATGTAGAAAAGCTTCTTTTCAGTTTTAAAGAATATATAATTTGCTAAAAACTTCACACGGTGGTCGTTTAAGAATTTTTTAGGTCATATTCCGAAAGGCTTATGGTCCCACCTCTGCAGGGAATATATTTTTCTCTTGAAATTTCAAGTCTCAATGGTATGGTCTACCTACATTTTTTTATCAATTTACATTTCGATCCACTTGAAACATCACGTCTCTAATTTTATACTTGAAAATAACAAAAATTGATCGAATCTTTGAATGTAAATAAATATTTTGAAAATGAGACCTGATGTTGCAAGGTGAAAAAATTAAATTCTAACCCACTTGTGCCGTAAGAGCAGGGTAATATAGATTTGTATTGAAATTAAAAATAAACGAATTTCTTTCTATCAGGTTCTAATATATTTGCTCGCGTTTTTCAGACGGGTTTCACAAGAAAGTTTCAGTTGAATTAGGTGGTTTGAAGTGTGATAGGGACGAAATGGAATTTGCACATCAGTACTTTTTGAAAGGACATCCATATCTGTTGGATCACATCAAAAGAAAGGTTAACTAATCTTTCTAAATGCACTAACTTAAATAATTAAAGAATAGATCTTCTTCTTTCCTGCTATCTGTAAAACTTCACTTTTTAAAGTTATATTTCGAAACTAAATCCGCAATTCAAAATCAAATCTCTCTATTCAAATTTGCGAAACCTACATTCCCAAAAACTAAGGGACAATTTTTCAAACGACTATAGATAGCAACAGCGAAGATACAAGACCCATCGATCACTTCAGTAAAGCCCGAACTAATGACCAAAATGTTGACGGAAGTGAGAAGCATGAGAGGAAAACAAGATCATCTGGATACAAGACTTGAAAATATGAAGAGGGAAAATGAGGCCCTTTGGAGGGAACTTGCAGTTTTGAGACAGAAACATCTGAAGCAGCAGCAGATTGTTAATAAACTGATTCACTTCCTCGTCACTATCGTACAACCATCAAGAGGTGGTGGTCTTTCTGTTAAGAGACGATATCCACTCATGATAGACGATTCTAATAGGCAGCGTGGCAAACAAAGTAAAATGAGCAAGGTAATTTTTCGAGGATCGATCTTTTTTTTAATTATCTAATTATTGAGAAGAATTGATTTTTAAATTGATTTTACTTATTTCCAGGCTCAAACATCACCCTTGGGACCAGTGATTCATGAGCTAGACATCTCTGAGCACGATTTAGATTCAGAATACATCGTGGCTGAGTTAGTACTTCCATCTTATTTTATTCGATTTAGAATTATTTAGAAATATAGTTTGTATTATATTTATTTGTTACAGGATGTTAGAAAATCAACAAAATCCATCAATTGAGAGTCCTGAGCACCAAACCCAACCGACCGTGGATGAAGACAATTCCGAGGTTCTACATTTTTGTGATTCGGTTCAGATTCCCGAAAATATTCAGTATATTAGTCAAGAAGAGAGCGATGCCAGGAAGAGACGACCGAAAGGCAAAAAGAAGTAAGTCTCTTCTTTAAAAATAAAAACTTCTGCAAATACTTCCGGGGATTTTTCAGGGACCCCTTTCTGTTTACTTTTTTATTTACATCTTTGTGTCTTAACATCGGTGGTTTCTCACAAATTCGTATAAATATGAGGTGACCAAAAAAAATCTTTTGAGAAATTTTGCCAAAATTGTCCGTAAAACCCACAAAATAAAACATGTTTTTCCCGTTTTACTTCAAAATTATTATGTAGTCGTATTAAAAAATAGTTTAAATGAAAGTTGTAGATCTCTATGAAATACATTTTTTTATATTTATTTTTTTTTAATTGAAACAACCCTTCTCGAGAAAAATTGAAAAAGAGGGCGAAAGAAGTAAAAAAAGTGAATACATTTTTCAAATTCAGTGGGCATTTTTAATTTTACTTCTTATTGGACTCCATGAAAAATACAAATCACCATTTTCGACACATAAAAGCCTAACTGTGTAGGTTTTTTTTTTACCCAAACTCTTATAAAAATTAATTTGGAAAATCGAATTTAATTTTTTTTCAATCTCTGGTGGATAATGTTATACAGTAAGTATGAAAAACTAAAACAATTTTTATAGGAAAATACTAATAGATACAATAAATTACAACAAAGATTACAAAAAATTCGAAGTTTAGTCTATTATTTAGACGAATTTTGTATTTTTTTATGGGATCATTCATAAATAACGTGACGAGTTTTTCTTTTTCGACCTGTTAAAGTTCAAGTTTTAGAATTTTAAGTTGAACTTGACTTTTTTCGATTTTATAGAGATTATTTGATTTAAATATTTGTCGTCCTAGGTCGAAAACAAAACAAATATTTTGATGCAAAAACTGTAAATTTTTGTACTTTGTTGTTTGTACTTTGTATTCAGTTGTAATATTATGTGAAAATGATTGCATTTAAAAAAATTTTTGGCAAACGTTTTTCAACTAGAGATTGAGAGAAAAATGTTCAATTTAAATTGAAAATTAAATAAGTTTTGAGAAATTTCGAATAGCAGTCAAAGACTAATTAATTAGGCTTCTCCAGGGTCGAAAATGGTGATTCATATTTTTAATGGAGTTCACTAGTAAGTAAAATTAAAAATGTCCACTGTCTCTGAAAAATATCAAAAACATCTTTCTTCACAATTTTTTTATTTTTCTCGGGAGGGGTTGTTTTAATGAAAAGAAAAATAATAAGACAAAAAAGATGTATTTCATAGAGATCTACAACTTTTATTTGAACAACTTTTCAATACAGCTAATAATTTTGAAGTAAATCGAGAAAAATATGTTTTTTTTTCGGGACTTCCGGCAATTTTAGCAGAATTCCTCAGAATTTTTTTTATTTTTGATCGGGACCAAATTTTACACAGTTGCTTTTTAGGTAAAAAGGAAAAGAATATGACCCTAGGGTCACTAGTTTTCTGAAATTTGTATTTTAGGTTTTTGTTAATAAATATTCCCTATTAAAAAAAACTTGACAAACATGTTTGGTTTTCCGTTGGATTCAAAATTCCTTATAATACATTTTTAAATAACAAAATAACTCGCGTAAATATTGTTATGATAAGTAAAAGATGGCAATTATTTTGATTTTAACTATTTAAATTAAAAACAATGTTTCCTGTTGGTGTTTAGAGTACCAAATTTTTTCTGCTTTCTAAATTTTTAAATAGAATTTTTCAAATTTTAAAAACTTGGTATTTTTACTTAAAATTTCTCTCTCAAATTCTCAGCCCATAAACCAATGGTTTAGGGTGAGAAAGTTATAATTTGTTTACAAATGAGTAGAGACAAAAATAGTTCGGAACTTGTATTGATTGTAATATGAATTTGAATATTGCTAGGAGGAAAAGCAACGTGCCTATCAAAATTCTGATCCCATCGACGGAGACAGGAGAAGAATCCAGGTTATTAATTCACTTATTCGATCGCCTGGTGTTGGTGTCTTTTAATTTCTCAGTCCTTCTTTCGAAAAGTTCATCGTTGTTTTCTCACTGCAAAATAATTTTTATTCGCCTTATTCTGTCTTTTGCATGGATATTTCGCATAAAAAACTTTTATTATTTTTTTTTAAATTTATAATGAAATGTATCTTGAATTTGATCAATCTCTTCAGTTTTTGTTCAGTAGAAATAGATAGCAGTTTCAAAACTACTTTTTCGATTACTCGCTAAAAAACTGCTTTTTTAAAAAGTAGAATCTTGGGTCGCTCCTTTCTTTATTTTTCCAGGAAAAAAAAGAGAATTGCTGTTTTGTTTAATTTTTCTTATTTTATTTACAGAATCGTATTGAATAGGTATTAGAATGTCGACTAATCCCATGTATAATTATTCGTTACGTAGATCTGCGAAAGTTTTGTTTCTCTTTGTTGCATGACAGTTTTTTCTTTAGAATATAAACATTGAATTGAATTTTTTTCATTTTCAATTTATGAAAGAAAATCAAAAGATAACTTATTAATTTTACCAGGCAGCAGATTTGATCACATATCAAATAATTCTCCACACATTAACAGTCTATATTTTCTCTCTAAAGAGCCAATTTTTTTTTCAAATCTGCTGTCTTTTAAATTGACGCAAATATAAAATAAGCAAAAGCTCAAGTTCAGAATGAAAACTAGCTACGAAATCTTCCTTTTTAGGGAGGAAACGATCATGGTCGAAGTTCCCCAAGAAGAAGAGCCCCTATCGATCTTTGATAATAATTCGACGATCACTCCAAAACCTGTTCCACTAGCAACAGTTCGAAGCTCGAAATTAGCAGCGATGGCAGCAAATTTGAACAAGGATGTAGAACGCGAAATGGATCCAGATGTAGCTAGTGGCGACCTGGACGAAATTGACGATATCGAGGAGGAAGTTAGAGACAATCCTGAAATGGTGAAGCTCGAGAATATTCTGATTATTCCAGAAATACTGTCAGATGACAATGCTGAGAATGGAGAAAACATGATGGCGAGTAGCCCTAGCAGCCTGAGCGACCACAGCAAGAATACTAACAGTCCAAATAGTCTGCACAGCGGCGATTTTGAGGAGAATGCTGCCAAGGAGCAGGCACAATTTAATTTTGCTGGGAGTAGCAATAATAGAAATTCGGAGGCTGATAAAAAGAAGGAGCTAACTGGAGCAAGCACAAGTGCTTCCACTGATAATTTATCTTTAAGTTGTGTCAGTTCTTCTGGCTTGGCAGATGATGCATACAGATTAGCACCAACGTAAGTTGATCTCAAAATATGGGTGCTCAAGGTTCGTCGTGAGCACGGTAAATTTTTAGATTTTAATGAGGAGCGGTTTTCCGATCCCTCGATGTGGCTCTTCCTCGATCTGAGCATGATTTGTCGACATTTTTGAGTATTTTAAAATTTTCATTCTTGAAAAGCTTGATTTCATAATTTTATTTATTCTTAAAAGTAAACGTTTCGAATTTTGCTACAATTTTCCTATTTTTTAGCCATAAAAGTAAAATACTAGAATTTTTGAGTATGTTAATGGAAAAAATTTAACTTTCAAGAGTCCAAATTAATAGAGTTCAAATTTAAAGAACTAATAATGATTAAACTTGAAATTGAAAATTGGTGGTAATCTTTGAAAGCCAAACATTTTTCATTTTCCAAGTTTGATCCATTTTAGATTCAAAATCCAATTTAAATTAATCGAAATCTGAATTTTGGAATTGAATTGCCAATTTTAAAGCCGTCGAATTTCAATGGAATATACTTAAAAGACGATAATAAAGCACAGATTTGAGGATGAGACAGATTGAAAATTTTCCTAAGGGCGATGTGACTCATAAAATACAAATTAAAAGGTAATATACGGGCAAGTATTACAATTTATAATTTTAACTACTCAGTTTTTCATCAAAATTCGAAAGTTCCTTTACTTCAACTTATCATATAAAATCTGAACCACAAATTTTTATTTCATATCATAAATCAATCTTTAAAGTTTCAGTTCCCTACAAAGCTGATCTTCATTTCCGTCTTTCTAGTTTTGTTTTTCCTTCACTAATATATTTTTAAATTTCGGAAAATGAAAGGTATGTACAGTATATGAAATATACTATTAAAAAAATGATCAACGATGAAGAAATAACGACAAAAAAAGTAAATCAGTTTTAACTGAACATAATATTGATAATTTAATTCTTAAATCTTCGCTTGATTCGAAAATTACTTTCTTGTGAGGTGAGAATCTAGTGAAATATCTATCACTCTAATTACAATAATTTAAGCTTCTAAAATTGAATATGGTAATTATTGCCTTTGGGGATTTTTTAATTTTTATCATTTTTCTAGTACTAATATTTGATTGTTTATATTTAGGGAGGAAGTCGACAATCACCTCGAAACGATGCAAAGTGAACTTGAAAATTTGCGCGAGATTTTGCGCGGAGAAGGTTACAGTATTGATGCCAACACATTACTTGGAGTACGTAACTATTTTGTCTAAAATCGCTAGAGTCTCTATGGTTTTATTGACGTACTGATAATCCTCGCATCTTTTATAATTAACTAATCCAAAATTCCTCTTCAAATGTTATCATTTAAAGAAATCTAATCATTGTTCTCAATCCCAGGAATGATTTCTATTTTCAGGAATCTAACTTTCCGATTATTTTAAAATATCAAGTTCTGTTCCAAAAACTAGTTATCAATGCACCATGAGAGATTCTTCCTGTTTTTCATTTATTTATAACTAATTTTGTTCCTTTGCGCTGCCATTTATTTCTACATTTCTGATATTTATAATTCTATCGATTTTATAACTAAAATAAAAATAATGGGTATAATGGACAATATTTTCTCACGAGAATCTTAGTCTCCAATTTCTAAACCAGTAATTTAATTTTACTTTCAAAGAAAAAAGCACGTTCATAAAAAAGAAATTGGGAAAAATCTCTTCATAGTTCCTCCAGAATTAATATTTGTATCGTACAGGCTGGAACTATAATGATTCAACCGAAACACGAGGAGCTTTTCCTGGTGCAAAACAAGGCGCATGATGTGAGTCAATTTTGCACACGATTATAGTCAAATGGTTTAAACGAAACAAACTCATTTTTCTTCAAGTTTGAAAGTTTTTCTGTTTATTTGCATTTACGTTCTCGAACTTCTGCTCTGGGAGACTAAACATTCTCTTTGACGACTCGTGACTGCTCTTAACTGGACAAAATGTATTTCCAGTCATACGAGATTTATTTATTGATGAACAAATCATTTCTAAATATCATTTCCTAAATATAATGAAAATTTGAATTTGAATTAAATAAAATTCTAATCATGCGCTTCAACGATTGTGTAGTTATAGCTGTTCCCGGGAATCTGTTCGTTTAGCGCATCACATTTCCAATAGGAAATTTCAGTCACTGAATATAACCAATGTTTCAGAAAGGTTTGGGAGCTCAAATGACTAGATAGGTAAAGTACAACTCCATCAAGTTGAAAATTGAAATATTCTATCAGATCTCTTATAATTATAGCAGTTGATGAAAGAATATTTTCTAGAGGACTCCCAACTTTTTTGATCAGTGATACCTAAAGCAGTCTTGTTCAAACGAAGAATATCTGTAACTTTTATTATTTACAAATCATAAACCATTCTATCGTATAATAATTATTATTCCACGTATAAGTGCTTTGGGGAGGTTCATCGAATTTTGATAGTTTATGGGTTTTTTTATTATGTTTTAGCTGTTTGGGAACGAAGATCCGATGTCGTTTGGAATTCCCATGAACCCGGAGTTGGATCCTCATTCCAATAAGGGAGATAAGGACGACGGAGAAACCAACGGTAAGGAATTTTTCCTTGATGTTTGATTTAGTTTAATGTTGATCCTTTGAATTTGTAGTTATATTATTGGGAGGCATAAAATGGTCAAAAAGAAAACGTCGACTTGTCACTTATTGTAAGTTTTAAACACTAAAAGTCACTCACCGTCGCGGCTTTCCCTCGTCGTGACGGTGGCAGCGGCGTCCAGTTTCTTGTCTTTCAGATTCTGAAAAAATACCATTTTAATAAATTGAAAATTCTTAAATCCCAGAAAATTAGGTTGTAAAAAATATTTTAAATGCAATAATAATTTTACCTGCTAACGGTATCCAAATTGCAAGATGTTCCCTGAACCTCGAATTCTTAATAATTCCATTTGCCGAATCTTATAGGGTTCAATTTCAAAATCTTGAAAATTCAATTTCTTAAATGTTGAAGGCTTCGAACGTTAAATTACTCAATTATTAAGTTTTTTAATTCGAAACTTTCCAATTTTTACTACTTGAATTTCAAATTATTGAATTTGCAAAAATGTGTTAACTCTATAGAAGGGTTTAAACAACAGTTGTTGAATTTCAAACAATGTATTTGAAATGATCTAAATTATCATGTTTCGAGAAAAAATTATTGAATTTTGAATGCTATGAATAAAAAATTCTTTAACTATAAATGCCTTCATTTCTAAGATATATACTTTTGAGAAATTAAAATTTTATATCTAACATTTTGTATATATTTCAAACTAAAAATATTAAAATGGAGTTCCTTTCAATTCGAACCGTATTCTGAACAGGAGGCTAACAATTTAAAAAAGCAAACAAAAGTGAAAGTGCGACTCGCTATCCGGATTAAAAATGATTAATGGTGTATTTTCAAATTTTTAACGTTCTGGATTTAACAATTAAAAAATACGAGATTTAAAGAATTAAAATTGTCAAATTGAAACCTTCAAAATTAAACAATTTTACAATAATTAGTCTTTAAAGTTCGACAATTTAAAATTGGAAGTATTTAAAGCTGTAAAACTTCCCACTTGGAGTCCTGACTGAATAAGTTTTTTTTACCAAAACCATAAGAATTAAACAAATTCCCGACCAGAAAATAAATTAACTGTCATTTTCCGGCTTTATCCCGGTCTCAGCAAAATTGCAGTTCATTTCAGCTCACACGAATTAACTAAAAGGCATTGTAAATCACAATTTTGAATAAAATTTTTGTTTTTCAACTGAAAAAGGTGAAAAGGTGACAAATTTCCAAAATAGGTAAAATAGGTGACAAGATTAAAAATAGGTGACAAAAGGTGAATAGGTGACACTCTTTGATGACTGATAAGGGGGAAAAATTGATGTTTAAATATTTAAGAGAATTATTTTGCTAAAACAATGAACACATTGAACATCAAAAATAAAATTCGAACCATTTTTGTCCATTTCTAATAATTTTTCTTCCATTTTATCAAACACAAGCGATCCATGCTAGTTCTAAGTTCTAAACTTTTTCTGAAAGTTAAAAAATGTCTTACAAAATAAATTAAATACTAGTTTAAACTTGCACTCACCAATTTCCGATAATTGAGAATTAGTAGGTTAGAAACATCCAGAAGTTTTCCACGCGAAAGAAAGCTTAAAGTAAATTCCGAAAATTCGAGCAAAAATAGCTTCTGACATTATAACTTACGACGCCCACGAAATATTTAAAACAACACAAGACATTATTTTTCGGAATCATTGTTGTTTTTAACTTGTCACTCTGAATCCGAAATCACTGATCACTCCGCCCTGTTAGCAAAAATATAGGAAAAAATATTGTTCGTCCGGAGCAACCGCTGCCGCGAAATTAAGATTCTAACCGCGCAACGCATATGAAGAAAAAAATCATAAATTCATTTGATTTTTCGAAATTTTTCCACAATTTTGACCGCTGGACGATCCGACGGCTGAATTTCGTGAAATCTGATTAAAAATTGACAAAAGTCATCCTTTTTCAGCCTAAAATCCGGAACTCGATACAGCGTTTTGGATTTCAGGAAAGAACTACATTTTCCACTAAATTTTGACAGATCCACTAACGGCTGAATTCATCGATTTCAAGTTCGAACGTGATTTTTAAATTTGCGATTATTGGCATTTTTGAACTTGTTTTGACTCAATATTTGGAAGTTTAGAACTGGGGAGGTTTATAGCTTTTTAATTGCTTACGTAGGTGCCTTACTAGACGATAGAATGAACCTAATTTGGAAAACAATTTTTTTTTCAAATAACCTCTTTAACGCAGGCGTACCACTACAGAAAAAGAGTCCGGGAAAATTCAAATGGCGGTATATTTATGAATCGATGGACATTTTATTGTTGATTAAATTGATCCGTTTATCAGATCTGTTTGTTAATAATAATGAATAAAGAAATAATAATAAATCGTACTTTGTACAGAAAAATATGTAGAAGAGGTTAAAATGAGAACTTTTGAATTTGAAAGCATGTGAATGAAAAGGTTATAAATTTTTTAAGTATTACAAGCCTTCAAATTTTAAATTGTGTTATATGAATTTTTGCAATTTAAAAGCATTTAAATACAACAAGAAAGAAATTTATTTTTTTAAGGCTAAATCCAGAACGTTAAAAGTGTGAAAATACACCATTAATTATTTTTAATCCGGATAGCGAGTCGCATTTTCACTTTTGTTTGCCTTTTTAAATTGTTAGCCTCCTATTCAGAATATGGTTCGATTTGGAAGTAACTCCATTTTAATATTTTTAGTTTGAAATATATACAAAATTGTTAGATGTAAAATTTAAATTTCTCAAAAGTATATATTTTAGAAATGAAGGCATTTATAGTTAAAGAATTTTTTATGCCTAACATACAAAATTTAATCATTTTTGGTCGAAACATGATAAATTAGATCATTTCAAATGTGTAGTGTTTGAAATTCAACAGTTGTTGTTTGAACCCTTCTATATATTTGTCACTTTTTTGCAAATTTATTAATTTGAAATAGATCAGAAATAAAAGCCTTTAATACTTTAATAACTGTATTATTTCTAAACCATGAAAATTAATTCCAGATTAAAATGTTTAATATTAAACAATTTTAAATTAGGAGCATTTGAAATTGAAGAAATGTGAATTTAAACGTTATTGTAACATTTATACTTGAAATCCTTAATAGTTGAATAATTTTGAATTGAAGGTGCTAAAAATTTCATAATTTTACTTTGATACTTTATATATTAGACAATTTTAAACCATAGTAGCAAGTGGAATTGAATAATTATGAACCGAATCCTTCAAAATAATGTAATAAAATTTTATTTCAGATTGCAAGAAAGAATTTTAAATATAAAGCGTTTAATTTCAAACAATTTTCAGATTGGAAAATTTAAAAGGTTTTGCATTTAAAATAATCTTATTTGAAATTTAAATTGTTCAAAATTGTACAATTTCCAACTGAAAGTCTTAATAGGTTAAATAATCAAATTGAAAGTGTTAAAAATTGATGAATTTTAGATTAAAAATTTATGAATGAGTACAATCTTCAATTGAAAGCCTTTTAAGTTATTTATAATTGAGTCAATTTCAAATTCTTGAGTCTTCGAATTTGAAATTGGTTCTTAACATCTAATCAATCTCAATAGTTAAACCAGGGTATCTAGTGTTTCTTCAAAACAAAATTCCAGGGCGCTTATAGGGTTTCCAGGACAAAAAAAAATTCCAGGTACCTTTTTTAATTATTACAATGAACTTTATTGGAAAAAATACGTATAATTCAATATAAATTATTAATAATAATAATTTTCAAATTCATTCATTCACTTTGTCCACATGAAACCTATGTTTTCGATCGCTTTGCGTGTTTTTTGACTCACGATTTTTTTTTTTCTGTGTCAATGTGACAGTTTTAGAGTTCTGAATTTTTATGTTAAATGCTGTGTTTTAATTTTTCCCGTTTATAAGTTTTAATTTTGCAATTGAAATTAAAATGGTTGAATTTTGAAAATTATAATCAACAATTTGAAAATAGTGAGTTATTAAACGATTTAAATTTACTTAAAATAATTTAAATTTTAAAAGGTTTGAGTATAAAAAAGTGTTAATTTCACATTTCATTTCACATCAAAACAAGAAAGTAATTAAATTTTTTTTGAGTTCTAAATGAAGTTTGACTTCTTTGAATTTTCAACGTTCCCGAGTAGAAGTTTTTTCATTTAAAATGTTTCTCGTTCAAAATTACTTCATTTTGAACGACTGTTAAATTATAATTTTTTCACATAATAATAACTTAAAATTTTAGAATTTCAGAAGCTCCAAATTTGAGAGATATCGGTTAAAGACCATGAAGTTTCCCATTGATTGAACATGGGGAAAAGGCAATTTCTCGCATGTTTATTTTATTTATTATACAATTTTTCTTTTGTAACCTATTCATTACGTATTTTCGAAAAAAAATCACCTATTCACCTTTTTTAACTCCAATAGGTACTGTGGTGACTGATCAAAATTAAATTGTCGAATTATAAAATCTAAAATTAACCAAAATTGAGTCCCAAATCTGAGGCAGAATTTTTTAAGCTTTCGTCTCTGATTTAATTATTTTGTTTGCAGATGAAAATAATGGAAACAATGGAGGAGAACTTATGGCTTATAATCCGATGCCAACTTTAATGGATTTCGACGATGATATGTTTCTAAGTGCCGCAGTTTCACCAGCCTCAAATTCTGTCACGGACATCAGACCCACTGGTGCTTTCAGCTCCGATCCTCTGGAATTGGGAGATACTAAAAATTCGATTCTGGACTCACTAATCGCAGCGAATAACGATCAGAATTCGAATTCATAAACTTCTGTTTCATGGTGAGACTCATCAATTTTTTCCCTTCCTATTAATCTTTTTTTTTTTTAATTTTATTTTGAAGTCTGAAATTAAAAAAATATATTGTTTATTTCAGTAGGGTCTGCTAACTCATCGTAATTCGCAAATTTCCACGACTTCTCTGCTACAGGAAAAAAGCGAACATCACTTTTAAGATAAAGGACACTTTTTTTTTTTTAGATAAGACGTGATTTCGAATTTCGCAGATTTAATCACACAATAAAATATTATCGCTGTTAAAAACTTTCCTTTCCTACTTTCTTCACCGTAGGGTCTATGATTGAAAGATACTCGTCGAAACGAAAATCGACTGCCTGTAAATACGTAAGGTTTCTTGATTTTCAGTTAATATTGTTTGTAAAAATCAAAATTTCAATAATCGAAGAGTACTGAAATTTCATGAGAAATTTTTAGTGTCTCAACACATTATTCTGCGTTGAAACAAATGTAGAACCTTTCTCTACGTTGTAATGTCTCGAAGAAGCACTTGCAATTATTTTTAAAGTTTTATTTTTTGTAATAAAGTTGTAATATAAAAATACTAAGGACTTGTCATAAGGAATAAACTCGATATGTAGTTGACGATCATCTTTGTAAAACTGAACTTCTTTCCGTGCGTTTTCATCCTTTATTTTAGTTATAGATATTATTTTAAGAAAGTAGCTTGATATTTAGTTATTGTTTATACTTCTTTGTTTTATTTTTAAGCACTCAAAAAGTTAATAGATGAAGATTGAAAATGATTTGTTACCAATTTTAAAGGGCCATAGAAAATACAATTGACGTTACTGGAAGATTTTTTTTGTTATCTTGGAACCTCATATCCTTCAAATAATAAATTCGAGATCTGAGAATTGATCTGGGAATTTTTCAAATCCTCTTGTCTGATTTTTTAAGTCTGTAACAATTTGGCTGGGTCCTGAATAAAAAAACTTGATTGACGAAAATATTATATTCTGTTTCTCTCTTTATATCCTTAGCACAGTACTGTCACCTGGTTTTATACAAATTGTATTTAGAAATATATAAAAGAAGGGCCGAGTAAAGTCTAATTGTAAATAACACTGTCACTTATTAGTTATAAACTGTTTGTATATACTGTTCGCTTTCGTTTTGCTGGCGACGGGCCAGTGGCTCACTTCCCTCTGAAGGTCTAGTGGCAAGGATTTAAGAACAACAGATTCCTTTCTGGACGGTGTGGAAATCGAGGATGAAGGTCCAAGTCTCAAACTTGCCATTTCATTACTCGGTGATTCCCTGTGCGATTCTCTCAGCCAAACTTCTAGCTTCGTCTTCTTCGGAGAAGGTTCCGTTTCACAGGGCAAGTCCTCATCATCGGTTTGCTGATAAATCTCAGCCGCAGGTCTCGGACTATTGATCGAATCTGAACTTATCGACAGCAGGCTGTTCTCGAAATTCGGAATAGAAACATCGGAAGCATCATTACTGTCCTGATTTGTACTCATCGGGGATCCAACTTTCGAGTCCAGGATTCCCTCTTCAGAACTGATGTCGAGAACGGATTGGACGGCGACCTGTTTTCTCAAGAAGGAAGTGATGCTGCTTCTTCCGGAAGTCCTTTCCTGGAATTTTGTGAAGGCAACTCCGAGGAGAGTTAAGTGAAAAGGTTTCGAGACATCGACTGCTCTGTGGAAGAGCTTCATGGCGAGGGCGAGCATTTTTGCGTGATCGTAGACCCCGTTTTTTGTAAGGGGCAGAAGGTGCTGGGGTAAAGCACACTGCCTCGTTTCTCTCTTTCCGGAATTTGGTTTGTTCAAGTCCTGCTTGCGAACTGTGAGTTTCATGGCGACGGGGATTCGGCCGTCTTCGGTGGCGAGTTCTGTGAGTCTTCGAAGGAGAGCACCAAGTCGGGATTCGACTTCATCGACGAGGGAGATAGTTTTGAAACCATCCTCGAGGCCAATTGATTGAGGTTTGCCAGAGGGTTTTACTACTGAGTCGTCCATTCCTTCCGCCAAGTCTTTTAGCTTCCTTGCGAGGTCCTTGCCGATTTTTTGCTCTAACTTCTCCAGGGAAATTCTACGCAGATCCTCGATGGTTGTGATGTCATTCGCCTGTAAAGAGAAATAGATTTTAACGAAATAATTGGAAATAATCGAATATTGACAATTTTCAAAAAGAGAAATTCGATCCAAAAATTATACAATGAATATAGACTTAAATTGAACACAAATTTAAATATACCAAATTCTTATGACTTCAAGTAATCAGCTTGCTTTCTAAGATTATTTGTTTCCTTTACTTTTGATTTAAAACATCCCCTTTCACTTACGAAATTAAATTCTCAATTTTAAAATACCTGTAAAAGTTCCGTCATTTTTTGTCCAACGCCAGGAATCTTCGAAACAGGTCCCACTGAGGAAAGTAGGGCAGCCGCAGCACAAGGGTAAACCAAAGTCTGTCCATTCGGTTTATTCAAAGAGCCTCCAAGTTTCGCCAGTAATTTATTATGAGCAATTCCTGCACTGCAGGTGAGTCCCAGCTCCTTGAAAACCTTAGTCCTCATCTCCATCGTGATCCTCGCAGCCGCAATCAACCTCGCATGACATCCACAAGGACATTCTTCCTCCGGGTCGCCATAAAATTTCCCATTACCCATAAAATCCGCACCATCGATCTCCGGACCTCTATTACACATATATTTCTCCGTAAGTGAGCTGACGTCAATAAAGCACTCATCCAAACCCAATCTTTCAACAAGTGGAGTGAACCGGTGCAAAATTTCAAAAATCTTGGTCGAAACTTGTCGATACCTTGTCAAATCTTCTCCTCGGATTAAAACCAAACCTGGACATAACTGGAGTGCCTCCTGGACAGACATACACTTTTTTATTCCAAACTGACGAGCCAAATAATTACTCGTAACAACAAGATTTTTTTGTTGCACTCCCAGGGGTTTATCTTTATGTTCCGGATGCTGCACCATTTCCACCTGAGCGTAAAAACAATCCATGTCCAAGTGAATTATAGATCGCGGGTGTTCTATAATTCCATCTTCTGCGATATCCATTGACATTATAGTTATTTTTACAATTATTTCTACTTGAATCACAGTTTTTAATATTATTCACTCAACTTTCTTTCCTTTAAATCAGCAACGACACATCTTCGGTGGAAAGGAGAAACGAAAACGAGAACTGAAAACGAGAAACGTAGAGGCCAACTTTCTCCTACGCTCGTTTCTCGAAGAAAATTGTTGAAATGGGGTTATAAACTGTATCGGTTTGTTGGTAAACACACGCCTTCAGATATGAAATTTTCGCGCGATTTTCCGATGACACTTGTCACGTGCTTAGAAAACTTGTCGAGATCTGCAGGTACATCTCGATTATTTGTCTTGTTTTATCCAGTCCGAAACAAACGAAACTGTCGAGAACGAGAACACGAAAGTGTCAAGGAGGCAAGAATTGTCACTTTAATTACGTTCACTGGAATCTTCTAAAGTTGTATTGTCTGTAGTTTCTTGAATTTTTAGAAGCAGGGAGTCACTCGCAACACTTTTTTAACAAATTCGAGGCTTCAGCAACGATTGATTTAAGAGAATTCGGAGAAATTGGCGTTTTGTGGGTCGGAAATAGGTTAGGTTGTCGCTCAGTCAGAGGAAAAAATGGTAGCGTCATTTCAGGCTAATTCGCCCGAATTGTGGAAGAATCTCTGAAGAATTGTGAAGTTGAGTACTTTTTACACTTGGTACTGCTATAGTTTTTCGATTTTTTTCTTAAAAAAAAGGGTCTACTTGTATTTATGGAGTGATAAAGTATCAAAACTACCCAGTCCATTCAGCAACCATTCGGTGACTGCTGGAAAATGTGAGCTAAATGGCCAGCGGTGCCAACCTTTGAAAGTTGATTTTATATTGAGAAAGTGAATATAAATTATTAAACTTCTGTTTAAATAATATGAAACTAATTATATTGATTTTTAAAGGTAGGAATTAATCCTGAAATCAATTTACAATCAATATTTTTATCCTAAAGAGGATACTTTTTTTACAATTTTCATTTGTCGATTGGCAGCACTAGGAAAATTGAAAATTCGCCACATGTGGAGAAAATGGTATCCAACCAATCAGAGTCTGCCTTTGTGAGTAAGGAGCTTCGCTTCACTTGATTGGCGGAAAGTGTTGTTCACGTGATTGCCAAATTTTCCCCACTTTTGAGCATCCTAACCTCGAAAGTGTCAAAATTAGAAGAAGCATTTTTCCTGACGCACTTTTTCTTGCTCGTTTCCAGTTTTTAATTAAGATTGCCTAAAGATGTTGATCAAAGTCAAGGTAAGACTGGCTTATACAACTGGGTCACAATACAAATCGAAAATTGGAAACTAATTAATTTTTTTGTTTTCAGACTCTCACTGGTAAAGAGGTAAGTAAACCGGTAACGGTTTTTGTTTTTAAAAATAAATTAATATTCATCTTTAGGCGAAAATAAGATTTTCTTTATTTGTGCTAAAGTATATTAGTAATAGTTTTAAATTAGGAAAGAAATGAGTTTGACGTTTACGCTATTTCGATTTTTGAGATTCTGATATTTGTGACTTGCTTGTTTTTATCGATAAGAGGTTGAAATAAAACAACAGTCGGAGTTTCCAGTTCACTTCTCCGTAAATTTTGTGCAATTAGTAAATTAGGTGAAGGAAAATAAATTTTAATCTTTTAATGTCGATGACGACATAACTTGAATATCAACGTGACAAATCAGTTTGACATTTCTGTGGGAATTCCCAATATTTTTGAGTGTAGTATTGCTTCTTTTTGAAGTTAAAAGAGTACATAACAAAGAAATTTTAATCTCCAATGAACTTTGTAAATCCAGTGTAAAAAAAAGTCAGGAAAGCAACTTTTTTGTAGAACAACATAACCTAAAAGTATTTCAAGATTGATATTGTTTGGGAATTTGGATTTTTTGGAAAGAAGCATAAAGAAGTTTGAGATTTGTGTTAGTTTGTGTGTCAAAAAAAGAAATTTTTTATGTGATTTTACAGATTGAGATTGATATTGAGCCAACAGATAAGGTTGAGCGGATAAAGGAACGAGTGGAGGAAAAAGAAGGAATTCCACCTCAACAACAACGACTGATTTTTAGCGGGAAACAAATGTAAGTATATTTACAATTATTCATCATTCGGCTTATCTGATCTTTCATTTATATAATTTTAAGTCTGCTAGCGCGAGATACTTTCCACTTTTGGTCCCCTTTTCAAAATTCAGAGACCCAACCGAAGCTTTTGTTTTATTTCGCTACTGCCAGTTAAACGAAATAACTTTGATCCAATCATTAGCGTAATTTTAGATATTATCTAATTTCGTCCAAATCTAGAGATAGCAGAGGAAAGTTTCCAGGGCATCTAGCGACCTGGGAAGTCCGGCAATTCTATGCACCTTGAAAAATACGGGAAAATGCCGGGAATTCATCAAAGGATCCGGGAAATCTGTGGTCATAAATTTAAATTATAAATGTTTATTTTCTGCGTAAAATTATTTTTACTCTTATTATTATTAAATTATACGATTCAATGGTAAAAGCATGTAACGAGTTTAACTTCCTGATTTATTATCAGCCAAATAAAAGGTGGTAAATCTTTGAAATTTACTAACCAAAATTTGGCGCAGGTAATAAATTTGTCTACTAATGCCAGCACGAAAGTCAAACTCAGAGAAATTTCTTGTGCTGTTTTTTTCTGCTTTCTTACTGCTATTTTCGGTCTATCAGTTTGTTAATTATAAGCAAGGTATTTGGGAAAAAGAATTTTTATTCTTTCTAATAAATTTCCTATCGTATTCTGGTCATAAGTTTTTACATTGTGGCCGCTACCAAATAATTCCCGGTCTTTTCAATTTTAAAATTGAAACTTAAACATTTAAAAAATTTGTTTCATTCATTTTTTATTTTTTTTATTCAAACGCACAATAATTTTCACGTATAAAATGGAAGCTCTCAACTATTTAATTGAACAGTTTTAAGTTGAAATTATTTTAGATTTTATATCTTATAAATTGAACAGTTGAAAGATAAGAAAATAAGATTTATTGAATCTTTGGTGCTACAAAACAGTTTTACACCTACATCTGCTTTACCAATTAACACTAGATAATAATATAACAAGAATATAATAAAATAGTCAATTTCCTGTACAATAGTGGATTTCCCATACTATACTATACACACTTTATATAGATTTATCATAGTCTTTCAAAATCTTTTCTGTTTCGAAGAGTTGAAAGATTTCTTCTTAAAAAATATAAATCCACGATATCATTTTCAATGCTCTTCAATCTCTACATTGTAGAATGAATCAATAAATTTTGAAATGTGGAAAGTTATATAATTTTGAAGCAATTTTAAGTTAGAAACAATAAAAATTAAACGATTTTTAGTTTTGCTAAGAACCGAACACTATTTGAGTAAGTCGTTTGAAATGAATTATTATATAATTATATATATAATAATAATCCAATTGTTATTTATACATCAAATCTGAACAATTTCACTCACAAATTAATAATTAAAACAAAAATTAAACAATTAAAATTCTAACGGTTAAAGTTTACATTTAGCACTCTGAAATTTTAACGGTTCAAGGCTTTATATTTGAAACAATTTAGATTCAAATTAGTTTTGAGTATTTGATTCATAATTGCTTATTTTTAATAAACACTCAAATATTGCTAAATATTGAAGAAATGTCCTTTTTTTAATTAAAAAAATTCAATTCAAATGGGTTCAAAGTGGAACATTTTAGACTGACACTATATTTGAACAGGATTTGAAATTGAATAAAAGAATTTAATTATGTATTTATTACTTTGAAATTATTCGAAAATTGAAAATAGTTTATATAGTTTCAGTCGGACGTTTACATTTGTTTAACTACTGAAGCTTTCGAATTGATACAGTTCAGTTTGAACAGATTCAGGATCGTCCTGTAAAATGAATTATTGTTCAATTTATAATACTCGCACTATACTTCAATTTAAAAAATCATCAATTAATTTATATTTGCAGTTGATCACCTTAAAACGTTTTTTTTCAAACAATTTTTATTTCAAACGCTTTCAATTATTTTGTAATCGTTGAAGTCTTCAAAACTGCATTTTAAAGTTCCTTATATTGAAAATTTACGTTTAAAGATGAAGACCTAAAATGGACAATTTTTAAGCTAAAAGATTTTAGAATTACGCACTGTAAACTGAATGATTTCATAATTGAAAAATTCAAATTGAACTTAACATTGAAAAAAGGTAGAAATCGACCCTATTTATAATTGCATTCATATCATGTGATATGAAATTTATATTTGAAGTCATTGAACAGATATTTCTTCTAAAAATTTGTTAAATTCTCAGTCAAAAAATAAGTTGACTGTCATTTCCCTGTTTTTCTTCGTCTCAAAAAATTCCCGGTCATTTCCCGCTTTTTTTTCAAATTTTACTTTTTATTTATGTTAGTATTTATTTTAGTAATTTTTACTCTATTTTTAATCAACTCATCCAAGGTGGAAGTTTTTTCTATAATTTTAAAAAAAAATTTGTTATACTTTATGTATGTTTTGTTTTGAGTGATCATCGATTTGAAGAGCGAACATTTCACATATTATTTTTTTTACAAGTTCAAGAACAATAGTAAAATGAAATAAATATTAAGTGAAATAATAATAACACTTTAATAGCACAATTGACTTTTTTTATACCATTTTTTCTAATATACAGTACCGGCAAGAAGTATGGGACTACCTGGTTTTTGTTAGTTGCATAAAATCATCTATTTTTGATAATAAAACAAATTGCTTTTTTTGCGCGAAGTAGGATGACAGATATAAAATTTCTGCTCCTAGTGATACTAGGTTGAAATATTTTTGATTAATCTTTCAGAAATACATATTGCGAAAGAAGTCTGAATAAAACAATTTTTTGTTCTTATTTTAAATGTAAATTTCCATAGTTATAATCAACATTTTGACAAAACTGTGCTGATTTTTCCTTGCATTCCGCCAAGATCTGAATTTAGAACAAATAAGTCATAATAATTTTAAATTGTAAAATCGTTTATAAATTTATTGATTTTGATATCTTACATGGCTTTTAAAAGTTCGTTTTGCCTGCTTTGAAATTTTAGTGCAGAAGTAATACATGTCTTATTCTCCTGATGCAAACGATGTTTAGAATTTCTATTAATTTTTTTTTTCTTTAAAACTTATCATAAACCGGTCCTCTTTGTAAAATAAGAACAATCCTTATAAAAGAATATTAATTTCGATAAATTTTTAAAGTATTTTTTAGTATTTTTTTGAACTAATAATTGGGTGAGAAGTTGAGACACATATATCGCAAGAGAAAACTTGGAAAACATCAATTCCTATCCGCGAAATCCGGGAATTTATCGGGAATTTGAAAACGAAATTTCGCTAGTCACCCTGAGTTTAGTAAAAAATCTTTTTTTTTCTATCAATAACGAAATGGAACTAAAGTTTCAGACTAAATTTCATCATTCACTCTTTTTCGAGTATTATGTTCACTTTGTTTCTTATTTTTCAATAAGTAGGTAGCAGTTGAAATGGCACTATTTTAAAATG
>JAUMHM010000086.1:14896880-14918709 GCA_032362435.1 Melikaiella ostensackeni
ATTTCAAGTTTAAATATTCAAATCGTATATATTTCCATTGAAAATATTCATCGTGTTTGAAGTTAATGGTTGAAATTGAGCGCGAATAATTAAGAATTTAATGTTAAAAAAAGTTAAAATCTTTTTTTCAGGAACGATGAGAAGACTGCCCAAGATTACAAAGTCCAGGGTGGCAGTGTTCTTCACCTTGTGCTCGCTCTCAGAGGAGGATCTTAATTTTTGCCTCATGGCGCGAGGACTGGTTCCGCAAAGCGAAACTTACCATAAGTTACATTTTAATTTTATTTAACGTAATGTTTCTATCAAGAATACAACTACAATACATATGTTAATAAATAATAAATAAAATCACACTTTATTATTATTTAAAGTTTTCCCCCACATTAGATATGCATAAGTTAGTAGATAAATCATTTTTTAATTTTGATTTTACAAAAACTTCTGATATTATTTCACTCCCATTTAATGAAGTAGGATATTCATAATATTATAATCTAAACAATGTATTTTTGAATATAATTTTTGATCAAAGTAGTTTAGACTTTTAAATCTCGCGCCCCTTTTTGTTTCACGCAAACACATTCCCAAGGTCAAATGAGCTGTCATTGCATGTTTTTCTGTAAGTGTTTGACAGTTTCTCAAATCTCTTACAAAAAGAATATAAATTTGTACTTCTCGTTATAAGTAATTCTGCTGTGTAGCTTAAAATTGTGATGAAAGTTTTAAATTACCATTTCTTAAGGAGGATACAATATGCGAAGAAAAGTTGCGAAACTTAACCTAAACGTCAAACTACGCTCGGTATTAAATAATTGCAATTTTGTGTCATTCAGTTAACAGAACTTGCGTGGGCGTACTTTGTAAGCTTTCTTCAATTTCTTTCTTATTTTTGTACTCGAGAAAATAACAATGGATAAAGAAAGGTAAGATTACGATTTTATTTTTTACCTTTTGTTTCCTAATCAAATCGTAATACCTATTTTCTTTTTTGTGGGTCTAAATATTTATTTTTTAATTCAATTCTTTCAATTTTTTTTTAATTGTAAAATTATAGATTTACAATCCTTCTCCTGGAACCAGGGGAAATATTCTTCGAGGATTATAGCGTTCAGATGAGGTTCGAAGAGCCTTCTTCAAAAAATAATGATTGGATTGAAGGAAGATTAAAACTTTGTTCGAAATCCCTCGTTTTTGTAAATAAAGATATAAATCAGCCCCTGATTAAAATTCAATTAAAAGAGACAATATTGGCCGAAATTTGTAATTCTAGCAACAGCTTATCAGGGTGAGTTCATTATTTAAACAAATTCTCTTTTCTAATTCTTAATTTGTATATTTAATATTTTTTGTTGACCAGGTCAAATATTTTGTCGCTAGAGTGTAAAACCTACGTGAAAATGTTGGAAGGAAACGTCCTCGCACCTTACAAATTTGTGCATAAGAAGACTTGTTTTCAGTTTAGTTTTAATTATGCGAAAGTTGAAGATTGCCTTTCACAAATTTTACAATTGCTGAGAGCAGCGACTCTTCCAACTGCTGAACAAAATGCTATGGTTAATATTTTTTATATTCAAGTTTAAAATCAAGAATGACTTTTTCGAAATTTAGTTTTTAAATAATATTATTTAATATAATTCTCAGATTATGGCAATAGTTCATTCAAGACAATCACGAGTTTCTTTCGATACTTCGTGGCTGGAAGATCTTTATGAGCAAGTTGTAACTGAAGTACAGGCTAATAAAGTTCAACCACTTGTTGTTAATCCGGGAAGAGTTTTACTCACAAATAGCAGGATATATTTTCAGCCTTATAATAATATGGATCAAGTAAGGCAATTAATTTTCATCTAAAATTAATTCTCACTTTTCAAGATAACTAGGAGATTGAAAACTGTCGTTTATTTATAATTCAACTACGAAGTTGTTGGAAATTAAAAAAAGCCTAGAATATAACGATCAAATTTGGACACGCTCTTAAATGTCTCCATTCAAATTAAAAAATAAATAAATAAAAAGAGTTGAGAAAAAGAAGGCAACTCCCAAATCCCCTTCCTTCTTTTTTTCCTGCCGTCTTTTTTATTTTTATTAAAAATTTTTTTTGTTTAATTTCCATGAATTTCGTAGTTGGATTTGAATGTTGGACGTTATAATGTCCAAGCATTCAAATTTAAATTCCTCTTTATAAAGAGGAATGTAAATTTTGATTTAGTCTGAACAAGGTGGCCGCTGAACCGAGAAATGACCGGAAATTTTTTGAGACATGGAAAAACCGGGAATTGACCGTGAATATATTTTTCGACCGGGAATTTAAAAAATTCTTAGAAGAAAATTCTATCCAATCACTTGATATATCACAAATTTCATATCACATGATGTAATACAATTCAGAATAAGTTCGATTTCAACTTTTTAAAAATATCAATTTCAATTGTTAACTTTTTCAATTATGAAATCATTCAGTTTATATTGTGTAATTCTAACATATTCTACTTTAAAAATGTTCCATTTCAGGTCTTAATTTTTAAGCTTACAATTTCAATTTAATGAATTTTAATATATAGTTCTGAAGGCTTAAACAATTAAAAATTAAATTGTTTAACTATAAATATAAATTATTAATAAATGATTTTCAAAACTGAACTATAGTTCAAGTATTAAAAATTGAACAATAATTCATTTTACAAGACGATTCTGAATCGGTTCAAAATTAAACATTTTACAGATTTTAACTATAAAAATTGAACTGTTCCAATTCGAAAGCCTTGATTATTGAATAAGTATAAGCGTCCGACTGAAACTTTATAAACCATTTTCAAATTTCAAATAATTTCAAATCATTAAATTCATAATCAAACGCTTTTATTCAACTTCAAATCCTATTTCAATATTGTTTCAGTCTAAAATATTCAATTTTTAATCCATTCAATTTGAAATTTTTTAATTAGAAAAAAAGTCAACTTTTAAATATTTGACTGTTCATTTAAAATGAGAATTTACAAATCAAATATTAAAAAGTGAATTGTTTGAAATAGAAAACCTTGAATCGGTAAAATTTCAGAGTTCTAAGTTTAAACTTTGAATGTTACAATGTTAATTGTTCTATTTTTTAAATATTTAAGTTGTTAATAAAAGTGTTGAATTTTGATATATAAATAACAAATGAACAATTATCGATTTTAATAGACTTAAAATAAAAATAATTGGACTTTGAAGGATTTGTGTATAAAAAACGTTTGAATTTCACAATTCTTATTTTGAAAGAAAGGGAAGAATTTTGGTATTTAATTTTTTTCCGATTTGAAAGAGGAACTTTTTTTGTTTTTTACATTTTTATTGAGTTAAAGGCGGACCAATTTTGTATTTTTAATATTTTTATTGAGTTTGAAACAAGCAGATTTTAGTTTTTAATTTTCGCCGAATTCTCAGAGGGATATTTTATATTTTTAAGGTTTTTTTCGAAGCGAAAAGGAAGAAATTTTGGTTTTTAATATTTTATGAATTGGAAGAGGAAAATTTTTTTATTTTTAAGATTTTTATAAAGTTGGAAAGGACGAAATTTTGGTTATTTATTTTATTTTTTTCTGAATTGAAAGGAGCCATTTTTTTTCTCTCTAATTTTTTTTATTGAGTTGAAGGGGGAAATTTTTATTTTCAATCTTTTTTCTGAATTGGAAGAGGGTAAGTTTTTCTTTGTAATCTTTTTATTGTGTTAGAAGGTAGGAAATTTTTATTTTTTATTTCTTCTATGTTGGAAGAGGGACATTTTATATTTTCAAGATTTCTGTGGAGTTGGGAACGAGGAAGTTCTTGTCTTTAATATTTTATGAATTGGAAGAATGATAATTTTTTATTTTTAAGATTTTACCGAGTTAGAAGGAAGAAAATTTTCATTATTTTTTTCTGAATTGAAAGAGCACATTTTTTCCTTTTTAACATTTTTATTGTGCTGGAAGGGAGGAAATTTTGGTTTTCAATGTTTTCTGAATTGGAGAGAGAAATTTTTTATTTTTAAGATTTTTATAGAGTTGGAAGGGACGAAATTTTAGTTATCTATTAATTTTTTTTCTAATTGGAAGGAGCCATTTTTCCTTTTTAACATTTTTATTGATTGGATGAGGGAAACTTTTTACTTTCAATCTTTTTTCCAAATTGAAAGAAGTTAATTTTTATTTTTATCATTCTATTGAGTAGACGGGGGACAAATTTGGCATTTTTAACATTCTGATGAAAGGGCGAACTTTTTACTTTCAATTTTGTACTGAATTAGAAGAGGGACATGTTTAATTTTTTTAATTTTCATTAATGTGAGTTGAAAAGGAGGATTAGTTTTAATTTAGAGCATTGAAAATAATAGCTTGGATTCATATTTTTTAACCATAAATCTATGAACTGATCAATTTATAAAAGTTTAAAATTTTTAATTTTGCAGTTTAATGGCGTTTGATTTGAAATTGTTCAATTGAAATGTGTTAAAAACTTCAATTTTATACATGTAAATTATTGAGCGTTTGAATTAAAATTTTCTAAATTAAAAATTGTTTAACCTTCAATTTTAAAACTTCGAAATTCAAAAGAGTTCCACTCTCAGTGCTTTAATTCACAATTCATTTTTGATTACTTCAAATGAAACTAATTTCAGCTTTGAGAGTTCGAATTTTTTAATTTCAATGACCGTGAAAAATTTTTGCGAACCGGGAAAAACCCGGGAACTTTTTTCCTCGGTCAAAAGAAACACTCTGTCTGAATTTTATTTCTCAAGTTTTCATTTATTTATATTTATATCTAGCATCCTGTGTTAAAGATACAACTGAAGGACATAAAGAATGTGATAAAAAGGAGATTTCTCCTACGGCAAGTGGTATGGATCATTAACTGAGTTGTTAGAGAAATTTGTAATAGATTTACATCTCTAGTTTAATTTTGAATTCTAGGGACTCGAAATTAAATGGACTCGAGTGTCAGAAGGAAAACCGGAATATTTATTTCTTTCGTTGAATAACCAGGAGGATAGGGATAAATTGTATTCAAATTTATTAAAACAATCCCAAGTTCATCTGGAAACGATACCGCAAAATCAGATGACAATGCAGTGGCAAAATGGAACCCTATCGAATTACGACTATCTTCTGTATATTAACAGGTAATCAAAATTATTTTGCTGGTTAGATGGATGAAAATAAAAAAATAGGCATTCGATTATGACTTGAATAGAAAAGAAGTATTTTAGATCAAAATAAAACCTTTTTTCTATTCATATTAATTACAATAAGTGTAAAAATTTGATACACACAAAAAGAAATCATAATTTTAAATAAAAATTGTCTCATGTTTGTTTTAAAATAGTTTAGCAGATCGAACTTTTCATGACTTGACTCAATATCCAGTGATGCCTTGGATAATTCAGGATTATACATCTGAGACTTTAGACTTAGACAATCCTAATATTTATAGAGATCTCACTAAACCTGTAGGAGCTTTAGAACCTGAACGTTTAGAGAGATTAAAGGTAAAAAAGTAAATATAGAGAAATAAATTTAAAAGAATTGAAATTAATTCGAAAGCGTAATTTATATATTTTTATTTTAAATTTAGGAAAGATATGCAGAGATGTCGGATCCAAAATTTCTGTATGGTTCCCATTACAGTGCTCCAGGATTTGTGTTATTTTATCTAGTAAGAAAGTATCCTCAATATATGTTGTGCCTCCAAAATGGAAGGTTTGATCATCCAGATAGAATGTTCAATAGGTAAAGAAATTTTAAATTAAAAAGAATTACTTTTAATTGGAGGAAACTGTATTTTACTTTTTTTTCAACAGCGTAGCCGACGTTTGGAAAAATGTTTTGATGAATATGTCTGATTTCAAAGAACTGATCCCAGAATTTTATGATACGACCAATTCTGGTGATTTTTTAGTCAATGGATTCGGAATCGATTTTGGATATCGACACGATGGAACGAAAGTTAGCGATGTTCATCTTCCTCCGTGGGCACAAGGTTCTCAATTTTTTCTTTTAAAAAAGTGCATTTCATGAAATCAATTAAATTTGATCTCGTTATTTAAAAAAAATGTAGGACCTTCTGACTTTGTGCAAAAATTACGAAGTGCATTTGAAAGTGACTGGGTTTCGGAAAATCTGCATAATTGGATTGATTTGATATTTGGTTATAAACAAAAGGGGGTCGAAGCAGAAAAAGCTAATAATGGTAAGTTTTTATTTTCAGTGTTCTGCTTATTTTAATGTAATTTAAATTAATCTTTGCAATAAATTTCAATCTCTTTTTCAGTATTTTTCCACTTATGCTATGAAGGAGCGGTGGATTTAGACACGATTCGAGACATAAACGATCGACACGGTCTCGAGGTTCAAATTATGGAATTTGGTCAAATTCCAAAACAAATTTTCACACTACCTCACCCCAAACGACAAATTTCTTCCAGAGATTTAATTCGTTCCGAAACAATTGTCTCTTCTCCAAAATCTACACCAAATGGTGAAAAGATTTTTAAACTTACAATTATTTATTTTCTTTACTAAAATATTCTTCGATTTTTAATTAAATTTTTGAATTACAGAAATTGAAAGTATCGAAATTTCATTGAAAGAGTCGATGAGTTTTCAGTCCCACAAAGAAGGTGTAAATTGCGTGACTATAATAAAAGAAGGAGGTCAGTCCAACAATATTGTTTCTGTGGGACACGATGGCAATTTAAAATTCTATTCTATAAAGTCTCGAAAATTAACGAGGAGCGTTGTCGTTTCTTCCTTGCCTTTATCGTCATGCATATCTTATCAGATTTCTCCGCAGTGTAATGTAATTGTTGCTGGATCCTGGGACAATAACTTGTGAGTTTTTAATTTTATTTTTGAGTTAAATTTCAAATAATTGAAATCACATTAAATATAATTGCTATTTTCAGAATATTTTACGACGTAGAATTTGGAAAAGTGATAGACACAATTTTAGGGCACGAAGATGCAATTTCTTGTCTGGCATTTAGTGCAATAAATAATGTAATCATATCAGGATCTTGGGATTGTACGGCAAAAGTCTGGCGAACTTATACTTCCGGTTCGAAAATTAAACCTGCAGAATATCTCGTCGCTCAACTAGATCACGATTGTAAAGTAACTTCGATTAATATATCTAGGTAAATTACCATCTTCTGCAGGATCGCTACAGAAGTCCGGTTTCAAAATTCCATGACTTTTCCAGATTTTCCAAAATTCCGTGACTTTTCCAGGTCTTTCAAGTCTTGTAGTAACTCTGTTCTATATTTATTTTCCTGAAAAATTTCTTTTTTGAATTTCTTTGATTTTCAGAGATGAGAGTTTATTAGTCTCAGGAACAGAGGACGGAGAAATATTTTTGTGGAGCATGGAGACATACAATTTGCAATTTAATGTGAAAGGTAATTTTCAATAGTTCAAATTCAAAATTATGCAATTATTTAATAATTCTAAATTTTTTGTTTAGGACACTCAGCAAAAGTGAATGCAATAACCTTTGAGCCGGAATCAAAAAATATAATTTCCTGCGGTTCCGACAAAGTATTAAGTGTATTTGACGTTCGAACGAGTACGCAAATTTATCATAAGATTTTAGAAGTTGAGGCTACATCCCTAATGTGGATAAAATCGCTTTTATTAATCGGGGATAACTCTGGAAATCTTAGTGTTTGGGATCCTCAGGCTGTGAAATTCCTCTCGAAATTAAAGTGCCACACTGGTAATTTGAAGAAATTGATTTATTATTTACAACGCTCAAATTGCTCTTTCCATCTTTTTCGCAAATGTTAAATACAACGCAGATTTCCTAACTAGCATTCACTTTATAATAATTAAATTCAAATTGTAGATCTTTCAAAAAGAACAGAACAATTTCAAATAAAATTCATAATCTTTATATGAAAATTCGCACTGTAAAATATTCGAAATTTGATTTCAGGTTCTCTGAATTCGATAGCCGTAACGTCGGACAATAAAAATGTGATAACAGGCGGCAAAGACAGAAAAATAATTGTGTGGAATTGCGATTGACAATTTTAGTTGAACACACAGAAGCGGGTTTTTTTTATTGTTATTAAAATAAAATTCAAATTCGAGCCACTTTTGCGCGTTTGTCTATTATACATATTTTAATTATGGAAAAATATGTCTAAAACCTTTTTTATTGTAAATAGAAACGAAGACTGTTCAAGTATTGTCAAGGCTGTAAAAAATTATGTAAAGCTTTTTTTATGAAGCTAAGAAATTTCGAATGACGCAATAAATAGTAATAATACAATCGTAAAGCTTTGGTGGACGAACTTGACTAGCTGAAATGACTTTTCGCTAGTTTTTAGTTTTACCCTAAAAATTATGTATAAATTACAGATTACAAATTAACAAGTAGAGTTTTATAAACTAAAGTGCGGAGAAGTTAAAAAGTGATCAAGAACCGCTTAAAATGCTTAGTTTCATCACATTATTTGAGGAGGTAGAGTCGAGTAAATTATTTAATATTTATCTAAATTTCATATCTTTAACAGTTAACAATTTTTAACTTTTAATACTCTAATTTTCTCAGCCAAAGAAAATGTTAAAAGAGTTATAAATAATATTTCGCTATTTTCTTTTAAGTACACAATCAAAATTGTATTACAGGTTAAGAAAATCGCTCAACAAATAAATAACATCCCTCATTGGAAGTATTAAAAATATATTAAAAACAAATACGCACTTTCATCACGGTTTTGGATTTTTGCACATTTTTGTATGAATTTACAGATTTTTTGTTTTACGAAAGTGAATAGATCGTTTATCTAAATTTTGAAGAAGTTTCTAAAAATCTTTTACTTTCATTGAAGGTGTGAGGTTATTGAGTATTTTCGAGATTCTGGAGCCACTTTCCTAGCTCTCGATTTCAGTTCTTATTTGAGTAGTTCTCTTAATTTACTAGATTCGTGTTTAATAGATAATCTTGATTTATCTACCTGCATTTCCTCCCGTCAATTTTCAAGTTAATTCCGAAATTCTAACTATCATTATCGATTAAGATGTTTCAGTTGCTCGTAGGTGATGAAGAAAATTATATTCCAGGGTCCCATTCTAAACCAGGTTGGAATGAAGCCTTTGTAAAGAGCCATCATTCCTTCGTTCTTTATCGTCTGAAATCATAAATTATTTTATCTTTATCTTATGTAAAATTGTCAATATTTACCACTGAAATATATCAAAACTTACTTGTACAAAACAATCCATACTGCCAGAATAAATATGAGAAGGTAATTTTCCACAGGTAGTTCTAACTCTTCTCTGATTCATTAGTCGTGTCTTAAAAATACAAATGACAAAGTTGAAATTAATGAAGATATTTTGAGAGTGAATTTAATTTATTTGTTAATCAAAAATAAAAACTTACTCGAACAACATCAATTGGTGTAGAAGCGACAGCACTTCCCATGCTCGCTATAAAACTAGACCTAGAAAAAGCAGAATAACAATTAATATTTATCGGCAGCTATACATTAAATTTGTTAGACACAATGTCTTAGAGGCGATTTAAAAAAATCTTTTTCAGACACTTTGTTAAAGGAGCTTTTTCCAAGTTTTAATTTAAACCTGTTTTTAAGTTTATTTAAATTATTTAAATTGTATTAGTTCGAGTATTAGACCTTTAGTTTATATTCATTCTCGAAGAACCCTTATCCAAGTAAATCTTAAAAGGAACGATGAATTGGAACCCTAATGGTTGAACTTTAAATTAAGAAATGGTAAATTATGGTTATAGAATGATAATGTGCGTTTTCAAAATTCGTGAGTGCTAACCAAAATTTATTCAATGGAGTAGATGAAGAGATTTATTCATTTGGATGGGATTCTCTAACACAGGACACGGAAGACTGATAATGAGCACATCTTCTGTATTCTCTGGTCATCGCAACAGCAAATACCTGAAAATAAAATCATTTCGAAAGTAAAGATTAAAAATAAAGCTGAACTTTGCAAATTGCAAACAAAAAGAACCTAATATGAAAGAAGAAAGTGGCATAAAAAAAAGTTTAAATTTGCAGAAATATTAGACCTGGATAAGGGTTTTTTAAATCGTTTCGAAAATGATAGCACCAATAATGTCCTAAAGTGAATTATTAATCCACAATTATTAGTTTCTTTCCTTCAACTTTATAGCTTACTTTCAACACAACGATGTCCATTTTTTTTACCTAAATTCACGAAAAATTGACGATTAATTATAATTTACTATTTAAAAATATAAAAGTTGAAGTTCCTGGAGTCCCAAGAAAAGGGAAACTTACACGAAGTGATTACTGACGCTGTCTCCAAGAACATAGATGAGACGGTTTTTACTAAAATCGTAAATCGGCAACTCTACTGCTGCGATGACAGCCGCCCTCTGAGCAGTTGGCCCAACCCCCTGGTTTTGAAGTACAGAATTTTAAATGTAATTCCGATTCTTAATTTAATCTAAGTATATTGAATTACAATTTGATTTACCCTCCACAAACCACGAACGCCCTCATGATGATAAACATCCCGGAAGCATCTAAGGAGAGTGAGATTTGTCTCGGAACCAGTTTGCATTCTAACTTTTACAACATCTGTTGGATTTGCAATTGCACTTGAGATCGCACCTGCGAGAGCTGCACAGATGATATTTGTAAGAAATAAATCTTCGGTTCCCCATCGATTTATTGCTGCTTTTTGCAGAGAGTAGTAGGTCCCGAATTTAATCGTACCATAGGTCGCTTGTCTCAAAATCGCTGAGCTGATTCTGTAAAATAAAGTAGGCATTATTTCAAGTTTTAAGAGCAAGCGAGGGGTTCATCAATCTTGCAATCTGGTGTAATCTAAAGATTTCAAAAGAATTTGATGGATTTCAACGAATTTCTAGAGAACTTTAGGGTATAAATTAAATTTTATTTCAAAGTATTTCAACAACATCAAGAGAGACGAAGAAATCGAAAAATTTCCAAAGAATTTTAAGACATTTAAAAAATGTCATTTTAAGGAATTTCACAACATTCAAAGGATTTTATTTGATCTTCAAGGATTTCAAATATTTCTGGGGATTTCAACATTTTCAAGAGATATGAAGAAACTAACAAAATTTCTAAAAATTTTTAAGATTTTAAGTTATTTTAAAAGATTCCAAAGAATTTCAAGAGATTTCAAAAACTTCAAGGGGTGTCCAAGAATTTTGTAGGATTTTCAAATATTTCAAGGAATTCAAAAGAATTTTACAAGATTTAAGGGATTTTATAGGAACTCCAAGTATTTCAAAAATTTTAGGGGATTTTACAAATTTCAAGGGATTTCTAAAGAACTTCAGGGAATACATTTATTTTATTTTCAAGGAAATTTAAATGGTTTCTACAGATTTCTAACTATTTCAAAGATTTCAAAGGAATACAAAAGGGGCTAAAAAATGTTGTGGGATTTATATGGATTTTAACAGATTTCAAAAATTTTAATGGATTTAAAAATATCTCCAAAGGTATCAAGGGATTTCAAAAGATTCCAAAGCATTTTCATTAATTTCAATGAAATTTCAAGCGACTTTAAAGATATCAAGGTAATTCACAGATTTTTACTGCGTAAAGTTTATTTTTACAGAATCGCTATTTTTGTTTACTACCATATGAGTTTACGAGTGATCTAAAATAAATAGTTCTTTTGTATTTTCTCTACTTTTTACAATAATTCCTTCAATATTTTCGTATTATTTATTCCAATGCTGATTATCCTATAATCTTTTTTCATATAATGATTTCCTATAATAAATTTTCTACAATCAGTCATCACAGTACCTATTGGAGTTAAAAAAGTGAATAGTTGAATTTTTTTCGAAAATGGGTGACCGAAAAAAATGTGGTATAAGTCAAATAACACGCAAAGTTGCCTTTTTCCCGTATTAAATCAATGGAAAATTTCATGGTCTTTAACCGATATCTCTCAAATTTGAAGATAATTTTTTTGGCATTCGAACAAAACTAGTGGACGAGAAAAAAACATATGATTTTGAAAAATAAGGGCCATCCAAGTGGCCATTCAAGACTGAGAAATTATTACAACTCATTTTCCGGATTTTAAACAAATATTCCCGATCATTTCAATTTTAAAATTCAAGCTATCAAAACTGAATTTAGAATTTGAAGTACCTATTCAAATAAGAATTTCTAAAATTACAAATCTAACGCAGAGCAATTCTGCACTTGAACTTTGAAGAGTTTAAAACTAAAAATTAAAGACTCTCGAAATAAAAAATATTTGAAATTGTACATATAATTCAAAAGTAGAGGCCATCAAAATTGAACACTTTTTATTTCGACTTCTTCAAACAGAAAAAAATTCAAATTGAACATTGAACGTTGAAACACTGAAAACTTTGAACTTTTAAGACTTTAAATTTGGAATTGACTCATTCATAAATAACTTTGAAAGCTTTTAATTGGAAATTGTATTCATTTATAAATATTAAATCTAAAACTTATCAATTTTTGACGCTTTTAATTTAATTATTTAACTTATTAAGACTTGCAGTAGGAAAATGTACGATTTTGAACAATTTAAATTTCAAACAAGACAGTTTTTAATGCAAAATATTTTTAATTTTTCAATCTAAAAAGTGTTTGAAATTGAACGCTTTATATTTGAAATCATTCCTTGCAATCTGAAATAAAATTTTGTTATCTCATTTTGAAGGATTCAATTCAACTATGAAGGATTTCAAATAAAAATTGTACAATAACATTTAAATTCATATTTCTTCAATTCCAAATGCGCCTGATTTAAAATTGTTCAATATTAACCATTTTTATCTGGAATTTTTCGATTTTCATAGTTTCGAAATAATAGTTATTAAAGTATTAAAAGGCTTTAATTTCTAATTCTGCAACTCCTAAAACTACTACTTGAATTTCAAATTACTGATTTTGCAAAAATCTGATAAATCTATAGAAGGGATTCAAACCACAATTTTTGAATTTCAAGCATTATAGATTTGGAATGATCTAAGTTATGATGTTTCGAGCTAAAATGATTGAATTTTGAATGTTATGAATAAAAAATTCTTGAACTATTAGGACCTTCATTTCTGAAATATATACCTTTCAGAAATTAAAATTTTATATGGAACAACTTTGTACATATTTCAAATTAAAATATTAAGCTGGAAATGTTTTCAATTTGAACCATATTCTGAACAGGAGACTAACAATTTAAAAAAGCAAACAAAAGTGAAAATGCGCCTCGCTATCCGGATTATTATAAGCAATGGTATATTTTCAAATTTTTAACGTTTTGAATTTGACAATTAAAAAATACGAGATTTAAAAAATTAAAATTGGCAAATTCATCAATTTAAAATTGGAAGTAATTGATGCTGTAAGATTTCCCACTTGGAGCCATGATTAAATAAGTTCTTCAACTAAAACTATAAGAATAAAAATGCTCGACCAGAAAATAAATTCACTGTCAATTTCCGGCTTTCTCATGGTCTCAACAAAATATCAGCTGTTTTCAGCTCACACGAATGAACTCCGAGGCATTGTAAATAGCAATTTTGAATAAAATTTTAGTTTTTCAACTAAAAAAGGTGAAAAGGTGACAAATTTCCAAAATAGGTGACAATTTTTAAAATAGGTAACAAAAGGTAAATAGGTGACACTCTGTGATTACTGTACAATCCATGGACTCTTTTGCGATCTCATGCTATATTTTTCAGTTGCATATGTGCAATCTTTTGCAGTCCCATGCAATCTTACAATCTACACAAAAAATCCGAGTAATTAAACCCTTCGGAGCATTAACCTGCATTATATTGAAAATAGATTAAAAACTGCTGATTCGATTTTGTATATTTAAATTAAAAATAGATAGAATAGAATTATACAAACCCGGAATACAAGGCTCTGAATCCCTCTTGCTTGGAAATTTGTACAATAGCATCAGTCATTCCAGAATATTTTAGATATGCATGTTGCTTATCGAGTTTTTGACCCTGTATTTGTAAACGAGTTTTCGTCGTGTCCAAAGGAAACGTTCCTGGATTGAATAAAACAGATTAATATAATTTTCAGTCAAACTTAATTTTTTTTTCCATTCAGGTAATGAATTTTTATTTTTATTACCTAACTCAGCAACTATCGATGCCAAGCCTCCGTGGACGAAAGGTCTCCAATCTTTCCAGTTTCCTTCTCCCATCACAGTCTTCTGTCTCTGATCAGAAATTAACAAAAATTAATTTTAAAATTCAAATTGAAAAAAGTGGACAAAATTGTTAACTGTACAATTCTCAATATTTTAATTTGAAATTATTCAATTCCAAACGTTAAGAATTTGAAATTGTCTACCATTCTAAACCCAATCTTCTTATAGCTTTTTAAAGAATAACTTGACGAACAAAACAACCAAAATGCAGAGCCCAAGAAAGATTTTCTTAATTTTTATATCCATACGCAACATTCGAAAATTTGTAAATTTCCCTGATAAAAGTATAGGAAATGTATTTGCGACTCTATTAAACGAAAAACAAAATTTTATTTGCTTCTCAACGATAACATTCTATTTAATCACGAACATACACACATTCAACAGCTTCTCGATTACCCTTAACGAACTACTAAATAATCGAAAATAAAATCTGATTGCATCATTTTACCCAATTTTTCACCACAATTTCTCCAGGTTGAGGGGAAAACCGATTTTAATTTATTTTTGGAAAAATTGGATGATGTACAATTTCGATGCGTAGTAAAATGCAAAATAAGTACCTTCAATCTTTAGTTGTTCCGAAATTTGAAAGAATCAACGGGAGCAAATAGACCTTGTCAGACCTCGTGGTTTTTGATATTTCCCTGGTCGTGAATTTCTTATTTAATGTTACTAATTTTCACTATTCACTCTCACTGTTGAAAAAAACGTGCTCACAGGCGTGTGTTTCATCCACTGTAATTTTTTTCTTTTTATCCGCAAGTAAGTGAAGGAAGTTTTGTTCAAAAAAGCATCATAAGTGCTAAAATGCTTCCGAAATCTGTGATTCTGCGTGGGTGAGATCAGGTGATGACGTCCAATGACGTCGTTTCGATTGGTCGATTGTTGGGAAACTACCTACCACGAGCATACACGAGGACACACGAGCACGAGCACGAGTGAGCACGATTAACATCAACCTAACGCATAGTTCATGCACAAACGATCTTTCGTAGCGTGTTTATTTATTCTCATTGTTGTCAGCGCTCCATCTAATTCATCTTCAGCCAGTGTCTAATTTTTGTTTAAAAATTCATCAGTGACTTTCATTCCATGAGATTAATGACGTTTTAAGATATTATAAAGACTTGAGCTTAAAAGTGAAGATTTGGGAAACCTAACCTCTCATGAACTGTCATTTCAATGCTTATTTAATACTTCGTGGTTTTAACGTGTTAACTGTGTTTTATTAGTCAATTATTATTGAATGTTTTGTTGTAGTCATTGTGATTAGATTTCGAGAATTTGTTTTCTTATTCTTCTGGAAATCTGCAGGAGCTCTTATTTCTTTATGTGTAAGTATAAATGTCTTTTATTCCAGAATCCAGCATTTTATTCAATAATGAATAGAATATAGAGTATTGTAAATTTGCAGATTTAAATGATAAACCTGCAACCTAAACATAACCTCTACTCGATTCTTCACCATTTCTTTGATTTCTTTATTTAATGTTATTTAAGTTATTTAATCATCAACCGATATTTATACAAAATGCAGAGATCACAGTCTTTCCTCTATTACTCTGCGTGTCCCCTTTTTACATATTCCCCTTTTTCCCCTGTCCTTGAAAAACTTCCCCTTTTTCCCCCTTTCTCTTTATAATACAATATTTGAAAATACAGTATTCAGGGTGGCCGAAAGTCAGAAGAAACCTGGAAATCAGGAAAAAGTCAGGGAATTTTGTTGATCAGGGAAAGTCAGGGATTTGAAAAAAAAAAATTTGAAAAAATCAGGGAATTCTGTAAGAAGCACTTTGAGTAACTCGAAAATAATCATGGATGACACACAGTTACTTTTAGTCACTTTTTTTCTCAGATCACTTCTTGGTCACTTTTTGAAGATAAAGTTACCATAGTCATACTTTTAAAAGAAAAGATCACTTTACTCACTTTTTTTTCAATAAATTAAGATATGGGTGAACCACTATTGAATTCAGGTCTATATATATTTCTGAATTTTCTCGAATTCTTTTGAAATATTTTAGGGTATTTTAAAAGATTTCAGAAATTTTTGATAGATTTAAATAATTTAAAGGTATTCCAAAGGATTTTAAAGATTTTAGGGTATTTTTAAAACTTCCAAGGAGATTTCAAGAGCTTTACAAAGTTTCAAGGGATTTCGAAAGATTTCAAAGGATTTGAAATATTTTCGGGTATTTTAAAAGATTCCAAGAAATTTTTATAGAATTAAATAATTTACACGTATTCCAAAGGTTTCTAAAGATTTTAGGATATTTAAAAAATTTCCAAGGAGTTTTCAAGAGTTTTACAGAGTTTCAAGGGATTTTAAAAGATTTCAAAGGATTTGAAATGTTTTAGGGTATTTTAAAAGATTTCGAGGCGTTTTCAAGAGATTAACATTTTTAAAGGAATTTTCAAGGATTTGAATGATTTTGAAGGATTTAAACGAATTGTCATGACGTTTAAAAGAATTTCACAAAATTTCGGAAGATATGGAACGATTTTAAAGGGTCTATAAGGTTTTAGAATATTTTAAAACATTCCAAGGGATTTTATAAGATTCCCGAGGATTTTAATGACTTTAAAGGATTTCAATAATTTGAAGTGATTTTAGGGTATTTTAAAAGATTCCAAGAAATTTTCAATTGATTTCAGTAATTTAGCTGGATTTCAAAGGGTTTACAAAATTTCAAGGGATTTAAACAAATTTTTATGCGGTTATAAAGAATTTTCTAGAATTTCTAAAGATATGGACCGATTTCACAGCACCTATAAGGTTTTAAGATATTTTAAAAGATTCCAAGGGATTTTATAAGATTTCCGATGGTTTCAATGATTGTAAGGGACTTTAAAAGCTCTCAAGGTATTTTAATAAATTTTCCAAGATTTTGTGAAATATCATCACATTTCATAGAATTTCTCGGGATTTTATAATACTTTAATGGATTTCAAAGTATTTATTCACAAGAATTTTCTTGAATTTTTCTAAATTCACTCAGTTCTACTCAATTCAATGGATTTAAAAGAAAATTTTTGTTTAATTTATTCTATAGTCTTTTAAACTCACCTTGAATTCTTAGGCATTTCATCAAATTCTTTTAAATTCCCTTGAATTTTTGTAAACCCATTTCAAACTTACTAAATTCCCTTGAATTTTCTAAACACATTTCAAAGTTACTGAATTCAATCAATTTTTTCATATTTTTGAATCGTTTTCAGTTTACTTGATTTTTTTATAATTCAACTTGAAATTTGTGAATTTCATGGAATTCTTCTCATTTCTTTTAAATTATTCTAAATTCACTCTAATTTAACTGAAACCAATGGACTTTTTCGATTTTTTTCCAATTCATTTAAATTTATTTTGAACATAACTCGAATTATTTTGTTTTGAAGATAATTAAATTAAAAATTTATAAACTGAAATTAAAAATTAATGAACTTAAATTGAAAATTGTTCTATTCTATTTATGAAAGATTCTGTATTAAAAATGTTACAAGATTAAAATTTTGGTCTTTCAATATTAATGGTTAGGGAAAATGAAAAATTAGGGAAAATTCAGGGAATTTTGAAAATGAAGTTTTGCGGCCATTCTGTTCACCTAAATATTCAAGTAGCCCCTAATTTCGTGAAAAAACTTTGTCCTTAAAAGCAAAAAATACGTGTCACATACCTTACTTTAGAAAAAAAAAATTTAGCCCCACACAATTCCGTGACATCGCCAGACAAATTTCATTTTTTGTCGGACTTTTTTATATCGCAGGGAATAGATTTCCGACGACCTAAGTGTATCCACTTTTAAAAAATAAACTCTGCAATGGCAGAAATCATTAAGAAAAATCATTTAACATTATTTAAAAATACAACACTTCTTATAAAAAGATTGTTTCTTGTTTTATACATGTAAAAATAAGTGTTTAATTTTTCCCCTCTTTCGTGAAAAAATTACCCTATTTCCTCTTTTTTTAATCCCTTTTGCGCTGTGATCCATGAAAATTAGTAGAATTCATTATTTACACAAAAAAAGTAGTTCGGAAGTCACGGTGGATGGTTGTTACTATTTAAAATCTTTTTATTGCTGTCAGTTGTAAAACCAGAATTTGAATGATTAAATTTAGTCAGATAGTTTTCAAATGTTTCTTAAATTATGGTTCAATTCTTTATCAGAAAGCGAAAATTAATGTTTTGAAAATTTTTCTTCAGATCGAGTATTTTTCCAAGCCAAAGAAAATGAGTGATAAACGAAAACGAACAGTTTATCTAGACCAAGATGATCGACTTGAAATAATTAACTGGTTAAATGCAGGCACGAGTGTGGTAACAGTGGCTCGTGAATTTGGAATTTCGGAAGCGGCAGTTCGACGAATAGGCAGAGAAGACAAAAAGTTTTCGAAATCCGGTAAGGAGGCAAAACCCACTCTTAAAAGAACTAATCAACAAAAGAAACGTCTTCTTCTCGACGAATGTCTACTTTTATGGTACAAACAAAGAAGAGCCTTAAACGAATCAGTTGTCTCAACGATACTTAAAGAAACAGCTCGAAGTATGAGCGACACCTGGCCCGAATTAGAAGAATTTAGTGGCAGTAATCCTTGGTTTTTTAGATTTAGGACTCGGTATGGTATTAAAGTAAGACATGCTCTTCGAAATGTGAAGAGTGTTTGGAATCCGGAAGACCACGAAGAATTCCAAACGAAACTTTCTGAAATGAAGAAGGAACACGGAGTCGAAGATCATCAAGTTTATGATGCAGATGAAATGGAAGTATATTGGAGGTTGTTGCCGAATAAACTCGGCACGAAAGTTTATGAGGAGAAAGTAACAGCTATGGTTTGTTCAAATGCGTCTGGAACTCACAAAGTCCCATTATTTGTTATTGGGAACGAGAAAAATCCCAAATGTTTTGAAGGCGTGCCAAAGCTTCCGGTTTATTATGCGGGGCAGAAAGATGCGCTAATGGATAGAGAACTTTTACTTTATTGGTATGAAAACATATTTTTACCTTCGGTTCGAGAATATCAGAGCGAAACCCAGAAGACCGAAAAAGTTTTATTGATTATGGACACGGCTCCCTTTCGTCCTTCAAAAGCAGAATTTGATGCATTCGATCCGATGAGCCAAGTATGTATTTTTGGAAATCATTTGAATTTGAACTAGATATTCTATTAATGTTTTTCATTTTTTCTGTTTTTAAATGTTGAAATTATTCATTTCAGGTGGAATATTTTCCACAGAATATTCCTTCGATTATTCAGCCGATGAGTTGCGGAATAACCAACAAATTGCGAGTGATTTACAAAGAATTATTTCTCAATAGTCTGTCCCAGGCGAAAAACGAATTGCTTGCTGAAGCTATGGTAGAAAACTTCACTTTCGTCGATTTCTGTTTTTTAATTGCAAGCGCTTGGGAAGCTGTTAAACAAGAAAATATAACACAAGCTTGGAGTAAAAATGTTTTAGACTTTGATCTCTCGCAGGATAAAATTAAGCAGGAAAGAGAACAGTTGATGCGAGTTTTGCAACAAGTTCCAGGATATGAACGTGCCTTTTTGGATGGAGTGATTTCTTGGATACGTAAAGAAACTATTCGACCTGGTTGGAAAGTCATGACGAATGATGAAATCGTTAAGATGTAAATATATTTTTAATAATTTAAAACTTTCAAAACAATAACTACAGTGTGATATAACTTAGCAGGGTGGCCACCCACCCGGGAGAATCGGAAGAAAGCCGGGACGAACTTGAATCGGGAGAAAACCGGGACTGAAATATTATACCGGGAGATTTGCCGCATTTCCTAATTCGCGCAATTGTAGTGCCGTGTGTCCGAACAATTATCAGCAGATTGCGTACTTCCTACGTTAGAACCTATGTATGACCGAAAAGCCCTTTTTGGGAGTAGCGAATTCTAATAGTGGGTAAAAGTTGTATTTGCCCAACAGTAGTAAGCGCTTCAAATTTTAGTTCGATCGAATATGGATTGTGTTAACTACATTAAAAAAAAAATAAACATGTGCTTGAAATTTCTTCAGCTTGAATCAAAGGAATATACCATTTTTCTGCTATCATTCAAACAAAAATTTTCGTGGTGTGCAAGATCTGAAAATTGCTAAGAAAAGGCCAAATTAACAATCTCGAAATCAAGAGAGAATATGTTTTTCATGTTTTATTATAGCTAAAAAATTCCAAGCACATGTCAAAATAAAAAAAATGTGCAGTTGCTCATAAACAAATTTTTTAAACTTTTTCAAAATTTGAATTTTCAAATCCATACACAGAATAGAAGATATTATCCGATCAAACTAAAATTTGCAGGGCTTACTACTGTTGGGAAAATACAATTTTTAATCTCTATTAGAATCCGCGACCAAAAAAAGGGGTTTTTCAGCTCACTCTAATAGACACCTATATAGGTATTCTTAGTAGGTACTCGTAAATCTTTGACATTTTTGTAAAATCTTTTGAAATCCTTGAAATCTTTGAAGTATTGTGCGATCTTTTGAAGTCCTTGTGAAATCTTTGTGAAATATTTTTAAATCTTTTGAAGATTTCACAAAAAAATGTATTTTTTGATTTATGTGAGATTTTAGTTTAATTTAACGTTTATTAAGGATGTTTGCACATAAATCTTTTTTGGGCCGTAGTTTTGGACGCATGTATAAATTTTTTTTAACCGGGAGAAATTTCAAATCACGATTTTTTACCGGGAGATGAAAATTATAAAAATAGTGGCCACCCTGGTTAGGTTTACTTTGCCTGATATAAATGCAATATTAACGTAATTTTTATTTGCTTTGCAGGGTAACTGGGTAGTTAAAAAATTCTTATTTGAGATGCAAAGAATCAGAAAGAAGAAAATGCCGATTCTACAGACAACCTTATTAGCTAGTTTTTTAAAAGTGACTTTTAACCACTATTTAAACAATTTTTATTAGTATCTTCGTATTTTTTCTCCTACTTTTGAATTTTCCGAATGTATTACAAGTGCGGAAAATTACAAAATTTAAAATTTCCAATACTATTTATGCCTTTAAATTAAATTATTTCAAATGGTGGTCATCTTTTAGGCTCGCTTTGATCACTTTTTAAACTTTTTAAAACTTTTTTGAACTGAGAATTTCGTTGTCAGATCTGTACGTTTAAAAATTTGTTATAGATTTGTGAACAATGCTTTAGGGAAAATTTATCTCTAAAGAAAAGCATTTAAAGTCCGACGAAAATATTGTATGGATCTTTAAGAATTAATGAATACAGTTTGTATTTTCTGTAGTGTACATAATGTATTATAAACATATTTTCTAATAAAATACTTTAATGTTATAATAATAAAAATAATAATTTATAGCTTATAGAAAGATTTAAATATTTGAGTTTTTTTTATAAGCAAAAGTTTTGAATTTGCTGCGCAGTGTCAAACTTTTGAAGAAGATATGGAATTTTGAAAAATAGCTTGCACCCGGAATAATTGGCACCGCGCAAATGTTGTTACGAGCGACGAAATCTCGCTCGTTCATGTACAAAGAGAGCAGCACCTACGAGTATAATTGCGGGAGAATTTGAATTCAAACAGGTGCGATATATTTACCTGAAATATTCTCGTTTAATCATTGAA
>JAUMHM010000086.1:14918809-14930222 GCA_032362435.1 Melikaiella ostensackeni
TTTGAAACAATTTAATTTGTATTCAATTTCACCTGACCCTAAAGCCAATAACGAACATCAACATTCCTCACGAATCAATTATTAAATTTTTCGTTGAGAATTCATCTTGTTTGATTGAAAATTCAACTTCTATATTGAAAGTTGAACTATTTTGTTGAAAGTTCATCTTTTTGGTTAAAGATTCATTATTTTAGTTGAAATTTCCTCACTTTGATTGGAAATTCGTCTTTCTTGGTAGAACATTAATCCTCTTGGTTGAAAATTTATCTTTTTGGTTGAAAATGCAATTTTTTGCTTGAAATTTTAGGAATTCAAACCTTTTCATATTGCATTTAATATTGTACCCACATTATGTTTATTTAAAAGGATGTATTCCCATATTTTCGTGAAAAATCTCATTTCCCCTGTTTTTAGAATATTTTTTGGCCTGTGAAGCCTGTTATTGATACAGTTGACAAAATATTTCTTTTCCTTTTCCCAAAATTATAAAACTTCCTGCCGTTCCAACCAGAAATTGTATCATTTTTAATTAATATTTCTGTAATTTGCAATGCCTCATATTTATTTCCTAAATTTCAGAGGCCAATTCATCCTAGAACCAAGTTTCGTTTTCTGCGAGCAATTAATCGAAGGACGATTGAGTTTCCAGGGTATGAATCCCGAAATTGAGAGGCTCATGGAACTTGAAGAGTTAGGAAAAAGAGAGAAACTCGGAAAACGCGTAACGGACAACGAGGCTGAAATTTCAGACTCTGAAATGGCTGATAGGTGGTCTAAAAACATGAAAGTCAAAATCGAAGGTAATCACACGAAATCCTATAACAAAAAATGGAAGAGAGAACAGGACGTGGAACCTTTACCCAAAAAGCCAAAATTCATGAAACCCCAGGATTAATTAATTCCTAATTACAGGAAAACTTGAATTAATTTTAAGTCAGTAGCTGATATATTCACTGACATCTATTTTCTCAACATTGTAAATAAGATATATTGATCTTTTAGACGTAATCTATTCTTAATCTTTTGCCTAGGCAAAAAATATTTCGCTTTTAAGTTTGAAGGTATGGAGCAAGCGAATAAAACTAAAGAGTTAATGGAATATTTGGATTCATTTATTTTTCAAGCCCTTTATTAATTTAATTCCCCTAGTTTTCTTTTTATATATTCTATTCTTTGAGATTCATTTGCACTCTCGTTTCAAATGTGCTATAAATATATAAATCTGTGACAATTCCGATAAGTATATTTGAATTCGCTTTATAGAATCTCGAAGGCTATCTAATTAAAAAAAATGTATTTTACCGGAGAAAATAACTCATAGTTATTAATCATTCGAGATCGGAATCTCCAAGTAAAAGTCTGTAAAAGTTCAAAAACACTCACACTTTTCTTAGTAGCTATTCGAAGACATTTCTGTGCTTTCTTTCGCTACATTTTTCTCGTAAAAAGTTCTTAAGGCTAGCCATTGAGCTGTGTGGATTAGAATGTGCTGTCTTTTACTTCTCATGTGTTCCACTGCGGCTTCGGGTGTCCACCCGTGTTTCTGAAATTTGAAAAAAAAATTCGGTATACTAATCAACTAGTGAAAGAAATTATACAAATATTTGGAGCAATAATTATTTGACAACCGACCATCATAAGATAACAGCCAACTAAAGTCGCACTACGCGTTCTTCCAGCTTTACAGTGAACGTAAACCGATTCTCGTGGTTTTGAAGTGTCGACTTTTCCATCGCTTGAAACTTGACTTCCAGATTTTTGGAATTGTTTGATAAAATCTACTCCTCGCTGCAACATTTCCTGGCAAGGTGTTTCGAAAATATCTACTGTTGGGAGTTGTAAGAATTGCACACCGTGTTTCTTCCATTCCTAAATTAATTTGATTATTATTGTAGATAGAATTATTAAATTTGGAAAACAATGTTTAACTCATGAAATTGATGGACGTTTAACTTATTTCATTCAAATAGATTTAAAGTAATACCTCGCTATTGTTAGAAAGCAATGTCAACTCATAATCTTCGTTCATGGAGACGACGGCTTTCACATTTTCTTCTGCTATCAACTGCAATAGAAAAATTAAAGTTTTTTAGAGAGTTAAAGAGAGTTTTTGTATTCTCAAGAGTATTCTTTAATGAAAGATGAACATAAAAAAGTTACGCTGACAGGCTTTGAACATATTATTTCCTGATATCTAGAATATTCTTTAGGGAAGACTTCAAGAATTCTCTTGCATATCCGCAAAGTTACGAAATAAAGTAATATTATAAAGATCCAGGATTGAAAATACTATAATCACAAATTAAAAATTTTTTATATTAAATAGTTATTTTTCTTCCCTACTGAAAATAGACACGTGAAAATATACAGTTAGTTAAAAATTAATTACGGTGCTCCCCAAACGGCGTTAAAGCTTTAATAGAAAATATCTCTCAAATTAATGAAGATACGTACTTTTAAGTATAAGTCTGAATTCGTCTTGCTTCCCTCTATAATTTGATATGACTTATAAACCACAATAATCTTCACACATTGACAACAATAAGAAAAATACACAAAATAACATTTTTTTTCATCAAATCTACCGAAATGAATTCGTATTCCTCTTGTAAATCTGAACATTTTTATCTATTGCAATTTTCTCTAATATCAAACAGACAATATATATTTAGTACCCTTTATTTAAGTAATAACTTACAAAATATTAATTTTAGAGAAAATTGGAAAGATGCATGAAAATTTTCCGGGTTTTCAAGAGGAATATGAGTGTAGTAGTAAATTTGATGAAAAATAATTTTATTATGTGTATTTTCCATATTGTTGACCATATATGTTCAGATTGTGGTCTATAAATTGACTCAAATTATACAGGAAACTGAGATGAATTCAGAGACCTATATTCAAAATCACTCATCTTTATTAACTTGAGAAATATTATATCTAATAAAGCTTTAACGCCCTTTAGGAAGCACTAAATATACTTCGATTTTCCTCGAATTTATACACTACGGGAATGTCGATTAATTACGTGATGATTTTTTTAAGTTTTAGACCCCCCCGCCCCCCCCCTATTGTAAGGATTCGTAAGACTTTTTAAGGCCCCCTCTTTTAGGAAGGTTTTATGTTTTTTACTTAATAATTAACAATATATTAATTATTTTCACTGTAAAAGATACTTCAAAAGATTTCCAGTGATTTGAAAGGCTTTCAACAGATTGCAAGGCATTTTAAATGTACCTGAAGTTCTGAACGTTCAAATGAACGAAATATTTTTCCCAATTCTATTTGATTTACAAATATTATTCCAACAACAATTAGAAATAAAGTGTTTTCCTGAAATGAATTTCTTATAATTTTTCCTCGGTTCTAGAAAAATCATTATAGAAAATCAGTATAAAAATAAATGTTAAAATATTGAAATAATTGATGCAAACAAAAGAAAAACTACAAACGGATGATTTATTTATAATATTTATATTTATTTATATTTTAACAGATTCCAAATAATTTCAAGACATTTCAAACATTTCAAAGGAATTTGAAGAATTTTGTAGGATTTCCAAATATTTTAAGGGATTTCTATAGAGAACTAAATTCTAGAGAATGAAATTTCAAGCGACTCCTAGCTATTCCAAAGATTTCAATGGAATTCAACTATAATTTCTAAAGAACTTTATGGAATAAATTAAATTTTTTTCAAAGGATTTCTACGGATTTCCACAATTTCAAGGGAATTGAGGGAATTGAAAAGAATTTCAAAGAATTTAAAAGATTTTGTTTTTTTTAAAGATTCCAAAGAATTTCAAGAGATCTAAAAAATTTCGCGGGAAGACAAAGGAACTTTAGGGAATAAATTTAATTTATTTGATTTTTTAGGGATTTTTAATGATTTCTACAGATTTCTAACTGATGCAAAGATTTAGAAAATTCCAAAGGAATTCAAAAGGGGTTAAAAGATTTCCAGGAATTCCTACAGATTTTAAGATTTCAAGAGATTCCAAAAAATTTACATCGATTTCAATAAAATTTCAAGCGATTTTAAAGGTATCAAGGTAAATCACAGATTTTTGCTGTGTAAAGTTAGAATATAATTCAATTTTGAATACCTCGTTCTAAAATGGATTTATTTTCAAGGCGTGAATTTGAAAAATTATTTTAAAAGCATAAAGGTTTCAATGCTTTTTCGGAATTGTTCAATTTTGCAGACTTGAAATTTTAAGTTAAGAGTTAAATTTCGAGTACATATCAGCATTAAATTATTCATTTGAAATGTTTCATTTTCAGAAAGTTTAATTAATTATATTAAAAATGATAAGTACGAGAGTCCTTTCCCTTTCTAAATTTTATTCATCGAAACATGGGTAAAAAATTTGAAAATCTTTCTCCGAACACTCGCAACAATTAGAATTGAAATTCAAGGTCGTGATTACGATTTCTATGAAGTAATCGTAATGTGTAATTACATTTCAATTAACCCTAACCTGTTTTGTCATCCCTCGAAAAGGCAGAGCACCAAGTATAACGGTTTCGTCAATCCTGTTAAACCACCTCCTGGTGGAAACTTTCTCCATGACTACATTGTAAAAAAGTGACGGGTAAAAAGTCACTCTCGCAAACATTTTTAATTCCCTTCAAAATACACACTTTAGAAAACAATAACTGTCGGGCTGACAGCTTCCCAAAAATCCTTTATTTCGCAGCTTCTGAGGTGCGAGGATCTTTTCAGATCTTTTTCACAAGTTCACTGCCAAGTTCAAATGCCAGCATCACATAACAGGACACCTATTTCTAGGCCTGATTTGAGTAACAATTACTTTAAAAAATCAGGCTTTGTTCAGGGGTCAAGAGAGAGGTTAAGGTTCACCGTTCACGTTGACTGGCAGTGACATTTTCTATTTTAAAAACCACGTTTCTAAGGAAGGGGACGATAAAAATTGTACCTGATTGTACCTCGTGTCAACGACTCGCACGAGTCACGACATGCGCGACACTGTGCATCTAACCTACAAACCCAAATAATGTAGTTTATTGAGAAATGAGAATTTATGTTGTGATTGCCTAAATATTTTCAATTGTTATTAGTTAAAAATGTAGAAATCATAATAAAGTTCGGAATTTTGAAAGCGTTTATCACAAATAAAACTTTATAAAGTTATCAAATTTAAGCTTTTGCTCCAAGAGTTGGCGGTTGGCTCCATTGTCCGATGTTGTTTTAGTTTTTATTGTTGACGTCGTAGCGCTAGATTCGCCAAGAATCACTGCCAAGTGCCAATACTGCCAATGCCAAAAAATAAATTTCCACTTAATTGGCGAATCTCATTTTTTTTCGTGTATATTTGTATGCAAAATATTATCAAAGTTTTTATTTTTGAAGACCTGAAGCACTATCGAATAAATACTCATTTTTCCATTCTTAATGAAAATTTTAATGTGCTCACTAGCATTTTAAAGAAAACTAACGGAATATCCGCGTCTCCGCGTTATCATGTTCGCGTTTTGCAGTCACAAAATTAAGTATAAAACGTCTCGAGAAAGCTTTGACGGGATTCTCGTATTCCATTGATGGATACATCTTTTTGGTGAGTTCAATAATATTATTTTTAGTTTTTAGGGAAACAATTGTATATTGTAGGTTAGTTGAGGTTATAACCATCCACTTCTTTGTTGTGAGCTTTTACAGTTTTTAGCCAGGAAAAACTTTCCGAATTTCTTTGGGAAATATTTATTTATTATGACTAAGATGGGAGAATTTTGACTTGGAAATGCTAGTTGAATTTAGAATATAATTACAAAATTCTGATTATGTTCGATTTGTTTAACTGAAATTGTTCCTAAACATTGGTTCGTTTTGATCGCTTTTAACGTTAAATTCTTTAGTTTTAAGTATGTACTTCAATCGGACATTAGACAATTTTGAAAATTATGTTTCTTTAATTAGTAACGTATAAAATTAAACGAATAATCATAATAGAAAATATAATAAAATTTGTTTATGCCTTCCTATTTTTATTTTCTGCTTTACAGAATTAAAAGTTTATGAAACTTCACACAAGGGATGATTACGCTTAGAGGAAAACTGAAAAAAGAAGGAGATGTCTCGAATTCAAAAAATAAAGACCTGAACTATAAAAGGGTCTCCGTCAGGGATAAACTTCTCGTCAAAGAAGTGAGTATTTTTACTAAAAACGTTTGGAAGCACGCTACCGGCGGAAATTATCTACAATTCTACACGTCAGTATTTTGAGATGTTGCTAAACTCTGTATTCAGCTGTATTACCCAAATTACCCTATTTTCAATATTTCGTCTCTATAGTACCCTACCTTTAGTCGATAGCCTAAATTTTAATTTGAAACCATTCAGAATTGAATAATTTCAGATTCAATTATTCGAAATTGGACAATTAAAAATTGAAAGCTTTTGAGTTTGAATAATCTTCAATTTAAAAAATGTAACTATATAAAATTCTTTGGATTTTAATTTGAATTGTTTTAGATTGTACAATTTCAAAGTTAAAGCCTTATTGTTTAAACAATTTTAAATTTAAATATAAGACGATTAAGGTTGAATATCGATCTTAATAAATACTTTTGAATAGATACACTGAGCTCAAGATTTTTTCCAATCTGCAGGTTTGCCTATGAATATCATTAAGATTTCTTTTAATTGAGGCATAAATGTTTACCTCAATTTATCAAAAGATATCTACTCTCTGTTTAAATATTGTTCAAAGAATGTTTATGAAATTAGGAATTTTTAGAAATATATAATTGTTTGGATGATTATTTTTTTCGATTTGAAAAATTGAAAGCACTTGAAATAAAGCAATTTTTAATTGTAAATGTTAATAATATAATCATTTTAGATTGAAGTATTCAACCTTCACAAGCAAGTTTGAATTGACATTCAAACTTTACCAATTTTAATTTGAGACTTTCAAAATTGAAATTTCTGGTAAAAAGTATTGTGCGTTTTGAAATGAATGCAAAAATCAAAATAAATATATTGATGAATGGCTTAATTTCTCGCATTAGCAAAATATGTATGAAAAAGTGCTTATTTTCTTAATTTTTATATTTTCATGGATCCCAATTTTCAAAAATATTCTTGTAGGTCAGAAAAGTCTAATGTTGACAGATTTTTACATACTGGTCCGTAAGAGATAATTGCATATTCGACAGACCGCTATTTTTATCAGAAAGTTTTGAAACCCCTTTAAAAATCACTAGAGAATTAATTTTTTCCGTTATTAGAGGCGTTTTCGCATATCGATCTTTTCGTGCATTTAAAAATTATCTTTTTCTACCTATGACTAAAAAGTCTGTTGAATACCTATGAAATTTTTACTGATAGAAGTACAGTAGGAAAAAATCAAGAAAAGCTGAAAGAATTAAAAATAGATAAACTCAAAATGGTATTTAATAATTTTCAAATTATACTGGCCGAATTCAATTCTAATATGGCAGGCATTTTGTTGACAAAGTTGACTAAAAGTTATGAGTATTTTAATTGAAAAAAGTGGAAACGCGTATTATCAAAAAATCGTCAAAATTTTTGTTGATAGTGTGATATTTTGTAAGCTTAAATAGGTATTCAAACTTTTCTTTCTGATTCTGATAGAATTTCTTGTCCTTTTTCGAAATCCATTGGAAAATTTAAACAAAATCAAAATTGACAAAATGGCGGCTGTTTTTTTTTAAATATTCAAAGTCAGTTTACTCAAAAGCCTCTGCGTTTTTTTTTGTCTTGATTTTTTCCTAGATTTGACTTAATGTAGAGAGTTTTTTCCATGATAGTCTGCCCTGTTCCCGTGCCTTAGAGAGAGGAGAACATTTTTCTTGTCAGAAAAACGGAAATTCACGTTTTTTGCTAAAACGACACAAGATGCGGATATATATGTAAAATCCTCTATGACTTTTTTTTTTCAACAATACAATTTTATGGTGTCGTGAAAAACCAAAAAGGACGTAATTTAACATTTTCAACAACGTGTTGGGGAAAGAATAATAAAGCAAGTTAGACAAAGTAGAGAGTATCGATTATTTTAAAAGTACCGACTTCAAAGGAAAAAGTTTAATGTAAAAGTTGTTGATACTGTCAAATTATGTACTTCTTTCTTTTCTATGACACCATGGAATGTATTTTTGAGAACAAATAAATTTCAAAGGATTTCATACATACTTTCGCAAAAATTTCGAAAATAACGCGAGATGGAAAAAAGTGTCGGAAAACATTTTCCTACAATTTTTTTAAAGAAACAATTTTTTTTACTTTTTTCGCATTTTGTATGGTTTTAGTAAAAAACGTGAATTTCCGTTTTTCAGACAAAAAAATTCTTTCTTCTCTCCGAGGCACGGGCACAGGGCAGACTACCATGGAATCAACTCTACGTTAGGACAAATCTAGGAAAAAATCAAGCGAAAAAAAAAACGCTGGGGTTTTTGAGTAATTTGACTTTGAATATTTTCAGACAAACTACCGTCATTTTGTCAATTTTGAACTCTTCTGAAATTTCCCAACGGGTTTCGAAAAAGTACAAGAAATTCTATAAGAATCAGAAAGAAAAGATCGAATACCCATATTAGCCTAAAAAATATCACACTTTTATCAAAAATTTTGACCATTTTTTGAAAATACGCGTTTCCATTCTTTTTTAAATTCAAATATGCATAACTTTCTCAACAAATTTTTTTTCGTTAAATCGGTAAGATACGTGTCGTCTTATTAAAACAACATATTTGAGTTGTAAATGATTCTGTGACTTAATCATGGACTGCCTATCCGATTGGAATGAATTCTGTCGGCTGTTTATTTATTTTTCATTTTCTCAGCTTCTTTAAATTTTTTAAATGTATTTTCATGAGAAAAAAGTCTTGAGCATTGTTTTTAAAATGTTCAGAGTATGCCCTTTAATAACTTAATAACTTCTTTATCATACCCCATTTATGTTACAATGGGTACTCTTCAAGTGGGGAAAAAGTAACCGAAAGTACCGCGAAAAGTAATAAAATTTTTCGTCAGATAAGCTCAAGCTGAAGGCAAAATGTCAATTTGATAAAAAGATATTGCCAAAAAACTTTAAATTTCGATGCCTTAGAAAACTGAGAATAATTCTGGAAATAATTAATATTTTTAAAGTTCTTGGGCTAATTTTAAAAGGTGTGTCTAAATTGTATTTTTCTAAATTGTAAAGATATTTTTCAAATTTTTCCCTAGATTTTGCGCGAGGGTCAAGTTTAGTGCAAAAAAGTAACATATTTCTCATATTTTAATAAATGTTAGTAATATTTATAAGAATATCATTGTTTTGAATTTTTTAAATTCATGTGGTGAGTACAATCATTATTGCAAATTTTCCGACTTTTTGCACCAAGTTTGACCGTAGGGTAATTTATTAATCTATGAAAAAATTATAAAAATATCGAATTCGGCACAAAAAATGCTCTGTCATATTAAGTTTTTGAAAAAACGGAGTTGAAGGGTCGAGAAAAAGCGTTTTTGTCATATTTGATTGTCTGCAAAAAATGAACGAGAGGTGATAGAACTTTCTACTTGGGCTTAAATGAAAGCTTAAACTTCGACTACAACCTCAGATAATGACAAGTGGGAGACTTGAAAGCAGAACGATTGGAAACTATTTTTTTCAGTTACGGCCGTAGCCTGTGCAATAAGCATGGGCTTAAATACAAAAAAGCTTGAAAAGAAAGTAATTTTTGTAGGACAGTGCTATGGAAACTTAACTTTGAAATGAGGCCAAGAACTTTATAAAATGTTAATTATTTCCAGAGGTATTCATATCTTTCGAAAACATTGAAATTTGACGGTTTTTGCAATAGCTTTTTATTAAATTGACATTTTGCCTTCAGCAAGGGCTTATTAGATGCAAAATTTTATTATCTTTCGTGCTATTATGAGGAAAAAATTCATGCTAATATTATAAAAATTAAGGCACGTTAGCAACAGCTCAAAAAATAGGCGTGTAGATAATTTCCGCCGGTAGTGTAAAAACATTAATAAGGAAATATATGGAGGCTAACTTTGATTTCTTTCAAAATATTTTAGGTTCAGGAAATGGAGCAAACTCTTCCAAATACTTGTAAAGTCTCCTTTAACGATCCGCATCGCCTTCATGAATTTAACCTTATGATTGTTCCCGAAGAAGGTTATTGGTGCGGCGGTCGCTTCTACTTTCAAATATTTATTCCTGAAGAATACAACATGATAGTATGAAACTCTTAACTAAACTCTTCTAGACTCAATTTTTTTTAAATTGCTGTTTTAATGTATTATGATTTTTATTTTACAGCCTCCTAAAGTCAAATGTTTAACGAAGCTGTGGCATCCTAACATTAATGAAGATGGAGATGTTTGTCTTTCGATACTCAGACAAAATAGTTTAGATGGATTGGGCTGGGCCCCAACTCGAAAACTGAAAGATGTGGTGTGGGGTTTAAACTCATTATTTACCGTAAGTTCTTCCAAATTTGTGGATGATCAGGGTGTCTACCTGACCAGGAAATGGGGAAAACTGGGGAATGACCGGGAATTTTGTTCACCGGAGAATAACCGGGAAATGATTGGGAGTTTGATTTAGTGACCGGAATTTTTCTGCTAAATGTACTAATATGCAAATTAAAATTGGTTTCATATATTTTATGACTCTAATTCTGAGCTAGAATAGGAAGTTAGTGAAAAAATAATAGTTCTCACTTGGAACAGGGAAATTTGTAAAAGATTTATAATTCTGAGTTAGGACAGAAAATAAATAAAAGAACTATGAAAAAATTTCACGTAAAGAATTATAATTTTGACTTTAGCACAAGGAATTTTCTAGAAGAATTATAATTCTGAGTTAGAACCGCGAATTTCCGTGATGAATGATAATTTGACATGGAACGGGAATTTTGGAAAATAGCTTTAATTCTTATTTAGAAGGGAAATAAAAAAAATCCCTGTTCCAAATCAGAAAGAGTCACAATTTGAAACTTCCCTCTTCCAAATTTTGGAAAAAGGGAGTGACCTTGTAAATAAATATAATTGTGACTTAGAACAGGGCATTTTTGAAATGAATTATAATTTTGTCTTGGAATAGGTCATTTTTGACATGGAATGGGAAATTTTGGAAAATAATTGAAATTCTGATTTATAAGAAGGGAATCTACAAAAACCATCCATGTTCGATGTCAGAATTCGTCCGATCTCGAAAATTCCTGTTTCCAAATCTTTTGTTTTTTAAATTTAAAAATTCTTTTTTGCAAATAAAAATTTGCCAGAATTTGAAAATTCCCTATTCCAAATTTTCTAAAAAGGCCATTACAATATTTCTGAAATATAATAGAAAATATTTTGATGTTCTTGTATCGATTACTGGTCAAATTGATTTTTGGAGAAATGAGAAAAAATCTACCTCGGCCC
>JAUMHM010000086.1:14930322-14946061 GCA_032362435.1 Melikaiella ostensackeni
AACATGATTTTTTCTATTCATAAAATATTTAACTACACAATTACAGTTTTTATTATTGAAATTTGAGGTTAGGAATTCAGGTGAGGAACACAAAAAATCAGGACTATTCATTTCTAAAAATTAAAATTAACTTCTTTTAACAAAAATATTGATACTTACTTCACAAGAATCTTATGGCCATCAATTTTAACTAATTTTATATTATTTTTTTTTGCGTTTTTCACCAGTTCTCACTTCCGTCAAGCACGCGCAAGCACGCCTCGTGCATGTGAATGTGTGCTCATCATTGACATGAAAGCTTGCTTGTGTTGCGGCACATGTGGTGCCCCCGGCAGTCGTGTACCGGTACTTCGTACCCAAGTCGCCCAAAAACTTTGTCACGAAAAATGCATTAAGGCTTGGAGGGCCTGGCTAGAACCGAAATAATTACGCTTACCCTGAAATGGATTTGGCTAAATGGTATAATAATAATTATAAATAAATATTAGTGCATTTCAAAAATGGTGAATTTTTTATACTTTAAATGTTAAACAAATTGAGAAATCTGTACGCATCATAATTTTATATTGTATACAAGCCTGTTAAACACATCATTCGATTTGTCTTATCATGACCAATAAATTTAATAATTACAATATTTGAATATTCTCAAAATTAAGAAAGTTTTTCTCTTATAAACATTAGAAAAATTTACGAATCTGTACATACTTAAGCGTAGGTAAAACTGTGCGGACACGGGTAATTTTGGTAGTGGCAAATTCTGTGCAAAGTTAAATTCACAGCATAGTATGCTATTTTCATACAATAATTGCTTCTTTAATTTCAAATAAGTTTCAGCATTTTTCTTGTGATGAATCCTTGTATTTTAACATTTCACTGAGAAGCAAATTCTTGTTGAAGACTTGAAAATTTTTGGTAACATTTTTCTCCACAACAGGACTCAATAGAGACCTGATCTATCTTTCTGATAGTGCTGCCGCCACCGAAAATTGTGGCGTCCCTGGTAAAAGTGAGGTGAGCAGGGCTCGAATCCATTGGAAACAGTGAAAAATCAATTAAAATTACAAATGTTGTCATAAGTTCTACAAATTTTGAACAATTTTTACGCGATTTAGAATGAATTTATGTATGAGATGAGAATTGTTCAAAATTTTTAGGACTTATGAGAACATTTATTATTTTAATTGATTTTGCACTTTTTCCAATGGATTTCGAACTTAGGTCACCTCACTTTTGCCATGGTCGCCGCAATTTTCAGTGAAAATAATACTTTTACAGTTATTCTAAAAAATAATTCATTCGCTAGTTCTTTGCTTTATTTATAGTACATATTAGAAGAGAAATACAAACGGTTGCTATTATTTGTTTTGGTATCTGACTTGACCTTCATATCGTCCGCTGCAACATGTTCGTAGCCGAGGAGGCACATGCACAGGGCAGCGTCAAGATTGCCGCTTGCAATTTAAAACCTTCATGATTTTGAAACCATTAATGCGATTGAGCTGAAACTTTATAGAATTCTTCTTTGAAGCTTAGTCAACAACTTTCTCACTGGAAATTTTTCGTTGCTTAAAATTCGCTCGATAAACGAAGCGCTTGAAGGTTGAAATTCATGATTTTTGCAAAGTCTAAAAAAAAAAATCAACAACTTTTTTGTTTATTGAAATATTTACGTTTTTCTTTCTTAAATAGTTTCAGAAGACTTAAGCATGTAATTAAGTAATAATGAAATCGAAACATTCTGAAAATGAGCTAAATTAGCGCGAGTTGAAGTGAAAAAAGATTGAAATTTTTTGTTTTCAAAAAAATCTACTTCTTACTAATTACTTCAAAAACTACAAGACCTACAAATTTTTGCAAGAGGGAAAAAGATGCGCCTTGAAATTCTCTACAATTATCAGTTTTAAAAATTAAAATTCGAACGATTTTTAAAGTTGATTTTCAGGACAATACTTCTTAGGCTGAATCCAAGCGTATCCCCTTTTGATCGTGAGAGGTTCATTTTTTATCGCAATCCACAACCGACTCTACTCGAATTTGTGGTCAGTATCATTTTGAAATTGTCAAATTACACATCGATATTTCCTTGAAACTGGATTACTGAATTTAGTTTTATCTTTAAATGATGATTTCGATTTTACTGAATGTTTTTTCACTCTCTTGAAAAATTATGATTTTGTTGGTTATCTAATTCTGTAATGCAACCCTTCAGCAGCTTTTTCTGAACCCGCTGCCACTGATATTGAAACAATACGTCCAAAAACTACCTAATTTAAGAAATGACAAATTATTTCACACTGAACTATTAAATTGCATTCTGATTTTTTCTGGTTTCCAACCATTATAAAAATATGATGAAAAATATATCGAATTAAAACTATAAAAAATATATAATATACTAAAAATATATCCAAATGATGTGATTTTATTTTAATCTCTCGATTTTGACAAAGAAATTTATCTGGGTACTTGTACGAGTATCTGTGTATACGTCTTAGACTTTTAGACTTTCAGAGAAATAAGGCCGATACAGTGCGGCGAAACGAAATATTGGGGTTCAAAAAGTTCCAGAGGTTATATTTCTTAACCGATTTCACACTTTCTCCTTTAAGTTAAAGCGAATCAAATTTCCAAGAGGACTGCCACCAAAAATTGCTTTTCGACCGGATACAGTAATGATGATTATAATAAGTGAATTTGTTAAAAAAATGGTTCGTAAAGATAAAAATTATTATTAAATGGTAATCTTTCATATAATAATACATATATTATTCTTGAGATGAAAAAAGTGACTAATTTTATGTGTTTTTGAGCAATATCAATACATTTATTGAAGCTCTTGAGAATTCCTTGGAATCATTGAAAATACTCTGAAACCTTTAAAATCCTTGAAAATCTTTTCAATTTACTGAAATCTATTGAAAATTCCTTGAAATATTTTGAAATACCCTAAAATATTTCAAATCCTTTGAAATCTCTCCAATTTATGGAAACTATTGAGAATTCCCTGGAATGTTTAAGAATACCCTAAAATTTTTCAGGCCGTTTAAAATCCCTTCAATTTATTGAAAACAATTGAAAATTTCTTGGAATCATTCAAAATAGTCTAAAAAAATTCAAATCCTTTGAAATCTTTTGTATTTCCTTGAAATTTGTTAAAGCTTTTGAAAATTCCTTGAAATCTTTCAAAATACCATAAAATCTTTAAAAATACCCTAAAATGTTTTAAATTCTTTGGCATCTCTTCAATTTATGGAAACCTGTGAAAATTTCTTTGTAATTTTTTTAATTTATTGAAATCTATTGAAAAATCCCTGGAATCTTTAAAAATACCCTACAATTTTTCAGACCGCTTAAAATCCCTTCAATTTATTGAAAACAATTGGAAATTTCTTGAAATCTTTTAGAATAGCCTAAAATATTTAAAATCCTTTGAAATCTTTTGTATTCCCTTGAAATTTGTTAAAGCTCTTGACACTTCCTGGAAATCTTTCGAGATACCATAAAATCTTTAAAATCCATGTGAAATGTTTTGAACTACCCTTAACATTTATTAAAGCTCTTGAAAATTCCTCGGAATCTTTGAAAATACTTCAAAATCTTTCAAACTCTTTGAAATCTCTTCAATTTATTGAAAACTATTGAAAATTTCTTTGAATTCCCTACAAATTCTTTGAAATCCCTTCAATTTATAAAAATCTATTAAATTATTATTATATTATTATTATAATTATTACTGCAATACGTTATGAAAATTCTACCTAGTACTACAAAATGCTACAAATTAACGATTTATATTGGCATAAATGAATTATATTAACAAATACTCAATTATAACATTTTCGCATAGCAAAAAGTGTTTTTTTTTTAACCTAAATTACTGTAATTCGTTATGTAAATTTTAAATAGTTGTGAAAATTGTCAAAAAATAACAACTGATATTGTTATGAACAAATTGTAAAACAAATACTTGACAGGTTTATTAGAAAACAGTATAAAAAATGCTTTTTATTTTCAACAAGTAATTTTCGTGGCTAGGTAAAGCTTTCATAACAAATTGCAGTAATTTTCGTCAAGAAAGACTTTTTTTGTGCGAAAATTAAAGTATTTGTTTATATAATTTGTTCATAACAATATCAGTTTTCACAACAAGTTAAAATTTACATTACGTATTGCAGTAATTTCAAGTGAGAAAGATTTTTTTCCCTTATGAAAATATCACACTTTGAAAATTTGCTTATAAAATTTATTTATAACAATCAAGTTAATTATAAAATTGACTATTTCTTTTTCTTTAGTGCATTTGCATTGATTTTTATCGATTATAAGTCTATACAATTTATTTTTTGCAAGTTGAAAAATGATTTGTAAAAACAAAAATTGAGAAATCTGCTTTAAGGAGTTGCTGCAGAATTTAATCAGCTTCAGTTAGAAAAAAGAACGTCCAAATCGGATAAGAATTGTGACCCGTAGACAAATTCATCGATTTTCTAGGTTATTTAGGCATTCAGAAGAATGGAACCTATCAAACATTTTATTTTTATTGTTTTTATTTATCTAATTATTAAAATATACTTTTACAAAATACTAAGAATAATTTGTTTATGTCATATGCTTGAAAAGTTTTTAAAATTAAGTTCATGCTTTGACAGGTTTTGAAGGTAAGTATTTTATTTATATTTTAAATAATAATATTATAAAATATTGATGTTATTTCATCGACCAGGGTAATTAATTAATTAATATTTTGATGTTCTTGTATCGATTACTGGTCAAATTGATTTTTGGAGAAATGAAAAAAAATCCCTGTTCAAATTCAGAATTATAATTATTTTGCAAAATTCTCTGTTCCAAATCAGAATTGTAATTCTTATGACCAAAAATTATCTGATGATCCAACTCAGAATTATAATTTGTTCCCATAATTCCCTGCACCAAATCAGAAATCTTTAAAAAATTCTAAAGTGTTTAAAAATTATTTGAAATCATTCAGACCATTTCAACTCGTTTAAATTGGCCGGGAGAAAACCAGGAAATGATCAGGAATTTAAAATGATCCATCGGGTAGACACCCTGATAATATTGTACATTCTATTCGAAGATATTAGGACTAGAATTTTCTAACGAATGTCAAACACTTTCTATTCCAAGATATTAGGACTAGAATTTTCTAATGACTATCAGAATCTAAAACTACTTTTGTTTTGCAGGATCTTCTGAATTTCGATGACCCTTTGAATAAAGAAGCGGCCGAATTATTCATTAAGGACAAGGAAGCATTTGGAGTGAAGGTGAAGGAATATCTCATTCAGTATGCGAAAAGATGATCGAAATCGTGAATACAATTATGTGGAAAAATTTGTATATTTATTGACGCAGTCATTTTTTTGAAACCTTAAATTCTGACAATTCGCTTTCAAGTTTTCATCGAAGATTGTATACTCTCTCTTACCGCGTTTTAAGGAAGAAACTGCTTTATCCCATTTGAATTATTCTTGCCAAGTCTTAATTGTCCGAGTAACGAAGTTGAATATTGTACTTTCCATGTGAATTCAAATAACGATCGTGTTATAGAAATTCGTTCTGTATGTAAAATCAGCACAATAAGTTTATTATTGTCGCTGAAAATATTTACGATTGATGGGATAAAGTAAATTTGTAAATAAAAAAAGTATTTAATAATAAAGTGTCTGTCTAAGAATTTTGGATATCTACTTACCAGAATTAAGGAAATGCGCGTCTGAAAGCCAAAGGTAAAAAAAGATAGTTTAAGTTGCTTTTTCCTTTATTACGCGATATTAATTTGTAATATTACTTGCACGTGCTCATTAGATAGGTCGTTTTCTTCTTTCACAAGGTTTCAGTGCAAGTGATAACAAATAAATAATAACAAAAGAAAAGCAAGGAAAGTCACGACTTTTATAAAGTTGTAATATTTTGCACGGACTTCCGTTTGCATTGCCTTCACTCGCATTCAGTCTTTCAATCCTCATCATTCTTTCGCTGACTTACTCTGTTTTCCTTTCACAACTGACTAGACTCGTGGACTATAAACAAATCAATAAATAAATAAATACGTGATTGGAAAATCGCATTAATCTAGATCTCAAAACGTGGTAAACAGTTCATCTTGTATGCTATTGGATCTGATTAACTGTCGCGTCGATCCAAAGACCTCAGAGAGGCTTTCGCTTTGAGTTGCCAGTTTTTGAATTTCCTCGTGGTATTCGTCGCAATAATTCTTTAGCCTGTTGCCGAGGAAAACAGCTCTCTCGCGTTTTCTGATCATAAATTCTGTTGGCACCAGCCATCTGTGCTCGTGACATTCCTCTGCCGTTGGTCTTTTACTGAAAAAAGATTTTGAAAATTTAATTTATTTTTAGGTGATGTACAAGTCAATCTCTTTGACAATTGTATAGTTACATTCCAAATTAGAGAAGAAGGTACTTTTTTGAGATTGCAATGTTAAATTGATATAATTGTTGAATGTTTTAACTTCTGAGTCGAAAATTCTTGATGTCGAATTTTAAAATGCAAATCCTCAAAACTGAACAATATAAAATTTGAAATATTCAAAGCAGAATTGAAAATAGAGCAGATTCATATTACAAAAAGAACAATCTTGAATTGTATACACTTAATTTATGATTGAAAGCGCCTGTTATCAAATAATTTTTAATCGAGACCTTTAACATCATCAAAATTGGACAATTTTAATGTTAAAATTTAAAATATAAGTAATTCAAAATTGAAAATGTTCAAAATTGAATAATTGCATTCAAATTAGTTTGGTTCTAAATACAAATTCATCAAAATTTTATAATTTCAAATAGAAAGTCTATTAATACTTCATTTTAAAATGAAAACGTTGAAAATTAAATGTTACAAATTCAAACCTGTAAAGCTTCGAGAGAATTTCAGTCTTAAATCTTTCAAATTGTACAATTGCACTATACTTATTATCCTTATTATATATCATACTTATATTCCAAACTGGAAAATATATACTTTTTTGAATTGCAATGTTAAATTGATATATTTATTGAATATTTTTACTTTTAAGTGAAAAATTCTTGATTTAGAATTTTAAGATTCAAATCCTCAAAACTGAGCAATTTAAAATTTGAAATATTAAAAAAATAATTTTAAAACAGCAGATTCACATTACAAATAGAACAGTTTTTAATACAACCAAATTACACAATGCTTAAAATTTTTTAATTTTAAATTGTATACACTAAATTTACGATTGAAAGCGCTTGTTATTGAATAATTCTAATGTGAGACGATCAAAATCTTCAAAATTGGACAATTTTAAAGTTAAATCCTTAAAAGATAAACAATCTTGAATTGAAAATATTCAAATTGAATAATGCATTCAAAATAGTTTGAGTCCATGTCCCAATTCATTAAAATTTTATGATTTAAAATTGAAAGTCTATTAATACTTCATTTTAAATTGAAAACGTTGAAAATGAAATATATTGCAAATTTAAACACTTAAATTTTAAAGCTACGAGACAATTTCAGATTTAAGTCCTTAAAATTGTACAATTTCATTATACTTATTATCCCTATTTCACATTATTATACTCATATTCCAAATTGGAGAAAAAGATACTTTTTTGAGATTGCAATGTTGAATTGATATAATTATTAGTATTTTGACTTTTGATTCGAAAATTCTTAATGGAGAATTTTAAGGTTCAAAACTCAAAACTAAACAATTTTAAATTTGAAATCTTCAAAACAGAATTGAAAATAGAGCAGATTTATATTAAAAATAGAACAATTTTAAATACAACCAAATTATACGATTCAAAATTTTTAGTTTTAAATTATATAGGCTTAATTATTTACTATTGAGAGGGTTTATTATTGAAGAGTCTTAAATGTGAACGTTCGAAAATTTCAAAATTGGACAATTTCAACGTTGAAGTCTTAAAATAAACAATTTTAAATTGAAAACGTTCAAAATTGAATAATTGTATTGAAAATGGTATGGTTCCAAATTCATACTCATCCAAATTTCATAATTTCAAATCGAAAATCTATTTATACTTCATTTTGAATTGAAAAAGTGAAAAATTAAATATGTTATAGTTTCAATTTTCAAATCTTTCAAATTGTAAAATTTCAAACTGAAACTAATCATAAGTGAAATAATTTAAATTGGAAGTGCTTGATATTAAATAATTTTTAAATGAAACCTTTTGAAGACTTAAAACTTTAAAAATTTAATAATGTCTGATAGAGCTTCATAAATGAGGCCATTTTTCAATTACTAGCGTTTAAATTTGATATAATTATTGAATATTTTAGCCTTGGAGTCGAAAATTCTTCGTGTAGAATTTTAAGATTCAAATACTTGCTAAACAATTTCAAATTTGAAATATGCAAAACAGATTTGAAAAATAAAGCATATACATATTAAAAATAGAACAGTTTCAAGTACAAACAGATTATGCAATGATTAAAAATTAAAAATGGTATAAACTTAATTATTTACGATTGAAAGCGCTTTTTATTGAAAAATTTTGAATTGAGACGTTCAAAATCTTCAAAACTGGTCAATTTTAACGTTAAATCTTTCAAGGATGAACAATTTTGATCCGAAATTGTTCAAAATTAAATAATTGTGTTCAAAATAGTTTGCTTCCAATTTCAAATTCATCAAAATTTTATAAGTTCAAATTAAAAGTCTATTAATACTTCATTTTAAATTGAAAACATTGAAAATGAAATATGTTACAAATCCAAACATTCAAAACTACGAGACACTTTCAGTTTGAAATCTCCCAAATTGTACAATTTCAATCTGAAACCAATCATAAATAAAATAATTGAAATTGGAATTGTTTGAAATTTAATAATTTTTAAGTGAAACTTTTTGAAAACATTAAAGTTAAGAAATGTAATAATGTCTGATGGAGCTTCATAAATGAGGCAATTTTTTAATTACTGGCGTTTAAAATTGATATAATTACTTAATATTTACCCTTTGAGTCGAAAATTCTTGAAGTAGAATTTTAAGAATGAAATCCTCAAAACTAAACAATTAAAAATTTGAAATATTCAAGACAAACCTAAAAAATAGAGCAGATTCATATTAATAATCGAACAACTTCAAATACAACCGAATTACATGACGATTAAAAAATTTAGTTTTAAATTGTATAAACTTAATTATTTAAGATTGAAAGCCCTGGTTATTGAACAATTTTAAATTGAGACGCTCAAAATCTCTTCAGAATGGGACAATTTTAACGTTAAAGCCTCAAAAGATAAACAAATTCAATTTGAAAATGTTTAAAATTGAATAACTGTGTTAAAAATATTTTGGTTCCTAATTCAAATTCATCAAAATTTTATAATTTCAAATTAAGTCTATTAATTATTTTATTTTTGATTAAAAGTCTTCAAAGTTAAAAAGTTGTAGATTGCAAACCCTCGAAATTAAATAATTTCAAATTTAAATACTGAAAATTGATAGACAGTTTAACATTAAATTGCAATTAAATAATTCAGAATTCAAAAGTGATTAAATTCAAATTCCAAGCGGAAGCGGATGACATGGCGATGCCATGACACTTAGCGGGATTTGAACGATGAAACCAAAATGTTGACAAAATAAGTTCACTAAAAGTCTAAAGATAGTCCAAATTTGAATAAAAAAATTGGTTAAAATGATGTGCGAGTGCAGAATTATTACACAAAAAGGTCTGATATTTCGAAAAGGTAATGATCATAATGATTCATTGAAAAGTCATTTTAAAAATTACGAAGATTGCAAAAAACGATTTCATCATGCGTGGACATAACCTCATCCAAGTATTGCTTTTTTTCCTTTTTTATTTGTAAACCTATTGTAAAGCTGTTGTTTTTCTGAAATTGAAAAGGTCTATTTGCAGGATTTAAGAACTAATATGAAGACATGAGAATGATAACTGGATAAGGACAAAAAATAGAATTTTACAGGATGAACAAAAAGTTTTAGGCGATAGGTTTACAAACGTTAAATTTTTATAGAATGATAGAAGCATTTTTTGTAGAAACGGCATATTTTTACAATATAACGAAAATATAGAAAGGACTTTTTCGGGCAATGTACTCTCTGCTATGCCAAAATTTATAAAAATCTTCGCACGAGAATTTCAGATTGTATGAAAATATGAGAATGACAACTGAATAAGGACCAAAAATAAAATTATTTCTATGCTACATAATAGAAAAATTAGTAAAAATTATAGAAGTATGTGGTCGTTATTTACATTGTTTCAGGGAGATCAAACAATAAAAAAAAATAAATTTGAGGGCCGAAAAATCAAATCAATGATTTTACAAGACGATTTTGAATCTGTTAAAAATTAAACAATTTACAGGTTTTGACGATAAAAATTGAACCTTTTCAATTTGAAAGCCTTAGTAGTTAAACAAATGTAAACGTCCGATTGAAATTTGATCAACTATTTTCAATTTTCAAATAATTTCAAATTAAGAGATTCATAATCAAACGCTTTTATTTAATTTCAAATCCTATTGAAATATTGTTTCAGCCTAAAGTATTCCATTTTTAACCCATTCAATTTGAAATTTTTTAATTAAAAAAAAAGAACAATTTTTTGAATATTTAGCAATATTAAACTGTACATTTAAAATGAGAAATTATAAATCAAATATTTAAAACTAAACAATTTGAATCTGAATTGTTCAAAATAGAAAGCCTTGAATCGTCAGAATTTCAGAGTGTTAAATTTAGACTTTGGACGTTAAATTTTAATTTGTCCATTTAAAACATGTTTAATTTGTAAGTGAGTGTTGAATTTTGATTTATAAACAACAATTGAATTTTGAATCGACTTAAAATCAAATAATTTAACTTCTAATTTAAAAATTATTAAGTGTAAAAAAAATAAAATTGTAAAATTTTAAAATTTTCCAACTTAAAATTGCTTAATATGATATAATTTGGAACATTCATAAATTTATTGATTTATTATTCATTTTAGAGCATTGAAAATGATAGCATGGATTTATATTTTTTAACCAGAAATCTTTGAAATCTTTGTGAATTCTTTTGAAATTTTTGAAAATCTTTAAAATCTTTGCGAAATCTTTCAAGTTTTCTGAAATATTTTGAAATATAGAAGTCTTTTGGAATCATTGAAATCTTTTTGAAATATTTAAAAACTTTATTAAATCTTTTGAAATCTATTGAAATCTTTGAAATCTTTGCGAAATCTTCTGAAATATTTTGAAGTTTTTGGAATCTTTGAAATCTTTTCGAAATCTTTGAAACCTTTGTGAAATCTTCATGAAATCATTGAAATTTTTGTAAAACATTTAAAAACTTTGTTAATTCTTTTGAAATCTTTAAAATTTTCTGAAATATTTTGAAGTCTATGAAATCTTTTGGAATCATTAAAATCTTTGAAATCTTTGGAATCTTTGAAGTCTTTGTGAAATTTTTATGAAATCATCGAAGTGCTTGTGAAATATTTAAAAACTTTGTTAACTTTTTAAAAATCTATTGAAATCTTTCTGAAATCTTAAAGATCTTTTGGAATCTTTAAAATCATTGTGAAATTTCTTAAATCGTTGTGAAATATTTGAAATCTTTGAAGCCTTTGCGAAATTTTCGAAATATTTAAAACCTTTGCCAAATCTTTGAAATCTTGGAAATCTTTGAAATCTTTGTGAAGTCTCTGAAATTTGAAATTGTTCAGTTGTAAAGTGTTGTAAGTTTCCATTTCATACGTTTAAATTATTGAGCATTTGAATTAAAAAATTTTTTAGCTTATGTTTTGAAACTTTAAAATTCAAAAGAGTTCCACTTTAAGTGCTTTAATTTGCAGTTCAGTTTTGATTACTTCAAATAAAAATATTTTCAGTTTTAAGATTTTGAATTTTTTTATTTGAATGATCGTGAAAAATTTTTGCGAACCGAAAACAAATCGGGAAATGACCGGGATCTTTTTTCGTCAAATAAAACGGCCACCCTGATAATCCTCATATGTATCGATAAATAGTGTCCTAAATTGCTTGAAATCGTTAAAAACAGAATTTCGAAACATTGGTTCGTATCCAGTGTTGTCATTCTCATGTCTTCATATTAATAATGTATATTAATATAATAATATTATAAGCAATGTAAAATGAAGAAACGGAGAAATTGTTAAATCCTTCAGAGAATTACCGTCTGGGCATGTAATAGTTATAGAAATAAAGACCAAAGTCAACGACAACTTCCAGACTATAGTGAAAACTATAGTCTGGAATCACTCTAGTCTGGAAGTTGTCGTTGACCTTGGTCTCTATTTATGTAATCATAAACAATGATCAAATACTGACCTTGGTGTACGTTTGAAAACAAGCATCAGGAATCTGGTAGCTTCTTGACTGAGTTCCTTAAACAGATACTCGAATCTGAATCTCACAAAAGAGATATTTTGCCTCGTTTCATTAGCATCTTTTCCCCTGAAAGGAGAAGCTCCCGAAAGCAGGACATACATCAGTACTCCAACCATCCAAATGTCAGTTTGTGGAAAAGCAGATTCTTCATTAAGAATCTCCGGAGCTCTATATTCCGGATGTCCGAGTTGTGGCACCAAAGCTCCCATTTTTGTCACCTTTTGAGCAGATCCCATATCAACCAGCTTTACCTGCACCGATCTAACAGAAGCCATTACCACATTATCAGGCTGAATGTCAAGATGACAATAACCCCTCCAGTGAAGATACTGAAGAGCATCCAAAATCTGTGTGATGATTAATGCTATACAGTTTTCTGTATATTCGTGCCTACTCGACAAATAAGTCAACACATCTGCACCTTGCAATTTTTCCAGGATAAATACTGCTAATGTTGATCCTGGTGCTTTATAAGCTGCTGTTAATAAGGCAATTTTCTCATGTCGTAAGGATCTCAGAGCTTCGTACTCAGAATTGACTTGATCCTCTGTTTCTGAGCCAACCTCCAAAATCTTGGCGACTATCACCTTGTCTGTTGCTTTTTCGACTCCTTTCACAACAACTGAGAATTGCCCTCTGGATAGTTCAGAAATGAAGCTGTATTTGCTTGTCAGTGGACCCTCTGTTGACCAGCTTATAGGATTGTCCTCGACCGAGTAATCGAAATGGGGTTTGCTATCTTCTTCAATAATTTCGTGACCAGACTCTGTCATCTGCTGGAGATGCTTCATTGCCCTAGTGACTTGCACCTTAGGTGCACCCTTTTCTCTAGTTTTTATCAAGTGTGCTGGGATTCCTTTGTCACTCCAGCCAATGCGATTTCTTGCTGCCAATCTGAAATCGTAGCTGGTGTTTGGTTTCAAGTCTCTGACCAAGTAAAATTCGTGATCGATGTTGCTTCCCAGGTCCACCCAGTCGGTTGAATCGCCCTCCTTGTACTGGAGATTGTAACACAAGACGGGAGAATTTCCATCGTATTTTGGCTGCTTCCATCGGAGTAGGATCTCTGTGTCGGATACATCGGATTCCTGTAAAAAAATGCTTATTATAGTTTTCGGTGCATTGGAAACATCTAATTCGATTATAAAAGGCAGTATAAATAAAAAACTACCAGAGGTGAATCAGGTGCAGATGGAACAGTAGCAACTAGAACTCTGGTTCTAGCCACAGTTTGTCCAACGTTGTTCCTCGCAACTACTTTATAAATTCCTATATCGTATTCCTTAGCAGGTTCGAAACTGACAATAGATCTACCCTCGTTGTCTTCAGTGATTTTCACTCGATTGCTTTCTTGCATCACCATATCGTTCTTGTACCATTGGATGATAGGTTTAGGGTTTCCAACCGCAAAACATGCAAGACTAGCGGGTTGCCCTTCTTGAATCGGTTGAATTTGAGGTTTTTCTCGGAAGAAGGGCATATGTCCTCCCTTTTTGGATTCCATTAAAGCTTCAGCCTCAGCGTAGCTGTCAAGACGAGTTCCAATTTCATGACGTAGACGTCTTAAAGTGCCTGTATCTACGTTTCCATAGGTATTGATTCTTGCCTTTCTTTCATCGTCGATTTCCTCGTCCATGACATCAGTGAATCTTCTACGTTCTCTGATGACTGGGGTCTATGAAATTAATATTTTTGTTAACTATTGTTCTTGGTTGCCTAGGGACACTTTTTGAGAGTTGAAAATTTGCGGTGGTTGTACTTTGGTCCCTAGGATCGATTTTTAAGGGTTAGAAAGGGCGGGGGTTGTTCTTGGGTGTCTGGAGACAATTTTTGAGTGTTGGAATGGTTGGGAGGGTTTTTGAATGAAGTAGATACTCACTCTCCAGTCGTAGGGGTCATCAACCGGTCTTGGATAACCAGATCCGCGGTTGTAGGCAACTTTCATGTATTCACGCAATCTCATAGGGAAGCTGGTATCACGGAGTTGGAGCAGATATGTATCTGGACCATTTTGGTAGCTAGAAATTTGAGAATTAAATTTAATTTCATCCAGAGATGCTTCGTCTAAACCTACAATAGAAATAACTTACTGGCTCTCGCTTTTGATAAGACCAATCTCCGTATCGATAGGTTCTCTTGAAGGTACTCTGTTTTCCCAAGCTTTAGGTGGAGGTCTCTTTGTAGGACTATAAGTTTTTTCTGGGCTTGGCTCTGGAGTGTATCTTTGTCCAGGTGGATAGACCATCTTCGAAGGATGTTCAAAGGCACTGCTGAGTTTTCTTCTACGATACCATGTTCTACAAGATGCGTTAGTATACCAATCCCTAAAAAAAGGAGTCTTCTGCTTAAAAAACTGGTCCAAATTTTACCAATTTTCAATACAAAAACCAAAAGTAAACTTACTTATAAAGTCTATAGTAGTTCTTCAAGTTCTCTGACGGAATTTTGTAAGGATCACTCATGGTCTTATCAGCATAAGTCAACCAGGGATGTTTAAGAGCCTCGTGGACATCAAGTCTTCTCTCCCATTGATACACCAGCAGACTACGAACGAAATCCTTTCCGTCGTCAGAAATATTAGCCCACCGATCGTCAAACTCCCACTTTCCTTCCTTGATCTTTGTTAGGGTTTCTCTATCATTTATACCTCGGAAGGGAGATATACCAGAAAGAAGAATGTAAGTGATGATACCGACTGACCACATATCGGTTCGGTATGTAATACCTTCGCCATTAACAACTTCTGGAGCAACATATTCTGGCATTCCATACATCAGAGTCATTAGCTGATGGCCAATTCTTCTTGTTAGTCCAAAGTCACCTATCTTCAAATCATCACCTCCTGGATGCGATATCAGAAGGTCTCCAAGCTGAAAGATAGTGTTAATCAAAAGTCAAGATTTCTATTTTGATGCCAATTTCTTCTTTGTAAACAACTCACAGTCAAGCCAAGATGTGCGTAGTTATTGTTGTGCATGTACTCCAAACCCCAAAGTACTTGTCTGATATATCCGGCGATATCCCTTTCAGTATAGTATGATTGCTTCGTTAGGTTGTCAGCCAATTCACCACCATCAGCCCTAAATTATTATCGTCAAGGAAAATACTCTTATAACATTATAAAAAAAGGCAATACAATTTTGTAAGGAAAAAGTAAAATCTTTGTAAGAAAGGATACAATTCTGTGACGAGTGTGAATGATCGATCAGTTTCATAAGCATCGTGTAGGCGCAGAAGTTTTTTGTGACTCAGGTTATTCATCGCATCCATTTCATTGTGCATGAATGGTCTGAGTTCTCCACGACCATGCATGATCTTAGCTGCAAAG
>JAUMHM010000086.1:14946139-14958361 GCA_032362435.1 Melikaiella ostensackeni
TTATCAGCGAATGGTTTGTCACGAGGCTTTATGTCTGGTTTCCTTGTATAGGTCCTGTAGCCATATTCGTGCTCATTTTCTTCAATATGAACCATCGCTGAACTTGAAACGCAACCAGCTACGTTCCTTGCACTCAAGGAGTAAAGACCCTCATCCTTGTGGATTGCATCTTCAATTACTAGGATGGATGTATTTGGTTCAACGAACTGAATCTAAATGTGGAAGGAAAGTGTTAAACTAGTATTATTAGGGTTTCGTTACCTACAGGATTTCTTGTAAGCTTTTAAGCTCAATACCTTGATTCTCGTAGAAGGAGCAAGGGGCTTCCAGTCCTTGTACCACTTCAGTTCTGGATAAGGCACACCAATGACTTTAGCTTCAATTCTGCCATTCTTCCTCAGCATGATCACGGTTTCATCAGGCCTCTGAATGAACTGAGGATACTCAGCAATCTCCAACCTAACTCTCTGTCTAGCCTGTCCATGTTCATTAGTAGCTACAGCTTCATAAACTCCCACATCTCGTTCCAACATTCTATTGATGAAGAGAGTTGCCTGTCCATTTCTAGTGTAGCTCTGATCGAATCTGCCTCCAGACTCAATCAGCTCATCGTTAAAGTAGTAAGCCATCTTTGGTTTTGGGTAACCATAGACAAACCAAAAGAGATTGCAGTTATGATTTTTAACTCCATACTGAGTATCGTATTCCTGCCTGAGGAACCGGGGGGCTTGGGCATACCCATCGTGAGGAGGTCTTTCGATATCAAAGTCTTTGGGGAAGTAGGGACTAGTCTCAGGTCTGAAGTCGATACCAGGTGGTAAGTAGGGGAAGAACTTAGGTGGGTCGGGTTCCAGTTTTGCTCTGTAAGTCTGAGCAAATGGCGAAGGATCGCTTATTCCGTATTTGTTCTCCACTCGAATGCGGAATTTGTAATCGCGGAAGGGTTCAAGGTTGCGGATGTCGCAGACACAACTTCTGATTCCGGATCGTGCAGTGAACCAATCTCCGTCTGGTAATTCACACATTTCTACTAGGTAGGTTACTGGGACTCTGGGGCCGATAGGGATTGAAGGTTTCCAGGAAAGAGTCAGATGTCTGTCCATCATGCGGCTGATGATAGGCCTATCTGCTAAGGGCAGTGGCAGTGCAGATCTTTTCTTGTCATAGTCAGTGTACTGGTCTGATAGTGGCTTCTTGGCACGTGGTTCCAAAGCTATAAGAATTTGGATTTAATTAAAAAAAAGTACAGCATCATAAAATACGTATCAGATAAAATAGCCAAGAACCACTTACATTCATAAATCATCTCAGCATGGCAAGTGTCTTCGCCATGGGGGTTAAATATCCTCAAGCTATACTTTCCTGCATCACTCTCGTCAATATGATAGAGTGAAAGTCTCAAGAGACTACCTTCCTGGTCCATTAAGATACGATCAGTGGGCCAGAGTTTTCCACCTTCATGGAACCATTCGAATTCTGGTTCGGGATAACCTGTTACGCAGGCTGTGAACTTGGCTGTCATTCCTTTGTAGACTTCACAGTCTCCCAGCCTCTTTAGGAAGGATGGCGGTTCCATTTTCTGTTTCTTATCACTGAAAATGAATTAAGTTTTATACACCATCCTTTGAAAACCTAATTTCAGACTTAGAAAAAAAATCTTACATTTTATCAACGGTGGAGAAGGTGGCTGCACATTCAGCCTCTCCTTCCCTGTTAACAGCCTTGCATTTGTATCTTCCCGCATCATAAGACTGACAGTCTTTGACATAAAGACAACACGCATCTCCGTCTCTTCTGATCTTATACTTATTACTATCCCTCAAAATTGGGGTATCATTAAAATACCACGTGATCTCTGGTTGTGGAACTCCATGTACTCGAACAGGAAACTTGGCATCCAGACCATGCATCTGTTGGAAGTCTGTGAACTTCTGGGCGAATGTAGGAGGTTGATAGACTCTTCTAACATTAGCTTCAGCTTTAGTGGTGTCTTTCCCAAGAGGATTTTTTAATTCACAGGCATAAAAACCTGCATCTCCATGTTCTGTTGGGTTAATTTCGAGTCCCACTTTCTTGCCATCGCAGGTCATCATTATTCTATCTGATGGTTTCAGTGGCTGATCATCTTTGGTCCAGGTAACTTCTGGAATTGGGTTTCCTGTGAATGGTGCGCTGAAAGTCATCGGCTCGCCTTCCTCAGATGTAGTGTCTCTTATTGGACTCAAGAATGATGGCTTTTTTTCTGGAGCACTAGTGTCAGTCTTTCCAGATACTTCTAGGTCACCTTTGCAAGAAATTTCACCTTGAGAATTAGTGGCGGTTGCTTCGTATGTTCCAGCATCTTCAGGTCTGGCCTCGTCGATTATTAGAGCCTGACTTCCATCGGGTTGATCAACTATTTTGACGTGTTTGCCATCAGGTTTAATCTGAAAAATAAAATCAGTAGCAGGAGTGTAGGATATTTATTAGAATTACCTATGGTGTATTTACAATTTTGATACCTCTTTTCCATTATGAGTCCATTTTATTGTCGGAACTGGTTTTCCAAGAGTCTTGACTTCCATCTTAGCAGGGAATCCTTCGACGACAGTGATTGGTTGGATAGATCCCATGAAGGATGGTTTCTTCTCCACTTCTTCTACTTCCACATTAGCAGTTCCAGTGATCTGACCAAGGTCATTGGACACTACTAAAGAATATACACCAGCATCCTCAGGTCGAAGTTTATCGATCGTGAGTCCGATCAATCCATTTGGCTCGTTCACAAAGTTTACCTCCCTTGAAGGACGGATTGGAAAACCATCTTTAAACCACTGTAGTTGTGGACTCGGGAAAGCATCAACTCGTGCTTCCAATTTCAGAGGTTGACCAACGAGGGCCTTAGCATCTTCCAAATTCTTCGAGAAGGAAGGTTTCCTTGCTTTAGCTAAAGATAGAGAAAACTTATCAGTCAATTTACCAAACAGATGTTACAGAATTTTAAGATAGAGAAGGTGGCTTACGTTTCACAGCCACGGCACAGAGAGAGACTTCCTCACCTCCAGAGTTGGAACCTACGACCTTGTAAGCTCCACAATCAGTAGGAACGACATTATCAATCGAGAGTTTCATCGCTCCATCAGGCAGGGTTTCTATCTTGATATGACCGTCAGGTTTAATCTCTTCTCCATCCTTATACCACTTGACAATAGGGATAGGGCTTCCATCAACTTTAGCTAAGAGTTCAAGAGGTTGACCCTCATCAATGTTCAACGACTTGGGCAAAGTAGCAAAGAACTTTGGAGGGAATCTTGTCAAGGCTAACTCTGCTGTTGAGCTGATTGTTCCAACAAAGTTGGTAGCGTTGACTGTAATTGTAGCAGCATCGCTTTCACTGAAACGTTTGACAGCATAAACACTAACGACTTCGTTTCCTTCAACAGTAGTTGTGATAGTGTGACGTTCATCATTCTGAATTTCCACACCGTCTTTTAGCCATTGGACCTCTGGTCTTGGGAAGCCAGTCACCCTAATCTCAGCTCTGTGGTCATTCTGATCTCTGACTGTATCTTTCTTCAGTTCCTGAGTAAAGGCAGGTGCCTCAGCTAAAGAGAATTCGATTAGATTTTTAAAAGGTACAATATTTTAAAATTATAATCTAAATTATTATTCAAATTCAATCATACTGTAGGGTGTCAGATCAGCTATAGCTGTGGACTCTCCGAATTCATTTATGGCAACAACTTTATAAGGTCCAGCATCATCCATCTCGACTTTTTTAATGACAAGTTTATAACTCTTCTTTCTGTGTTCTTCCTCAAAATCAAAGCGGTCATCTTCTCCTAAATCTTTGTCGTTTCTTATCCAATAGACGTCTGGTTTTGGATTAGCTTTAATTATTATTTCCCACTGGATCAGTTCTCCAACTGGGGGATTGATGTCTTTGAATTCTTCGATTATTGGACGTATGAGGAGGTCCAAATTAGCCTGCAAAAATAGATGGGTTTACTGTAAAAAATTCAGAGAAAAGAATTTAAAGAAATAGGAGATTATAGAGGTTTTTACTCACACTAGCTTCACCTTCGCCGTACTTGTTTTTAAGTTTCAAAGTGTATTGACCAACGTCATCAACATCGCAATTCTTCATTTTAAGAGTATATGTGCATTCTTTTAAGCCATCTTCGACTGGTTCACTGCGAATTGTTGCTTCAAATCTTTCATCATCGACTGGGATTTCCTCTCCCAAATGGTACCTTTCAAGGGGAATTGAGTTAAATTAAATTAGGTTAAGGTCCAAACTACAAGAAAGTTATTGCTAGTTTGAAAGCTACAATTTAATTAATCATATTATATTCACCATGTTGCAGTTGGAATCGGTTCTCCAGTGGCGACAGCCTTGAAAGTGCCAGTTGTATGTTGGGCCACATCTACGTCAGCTAGAGGACGAACAAATCTAGGCTTACGAAGATCTTCAACTGGCAGGACAAGTAGAACTCCATCTACAGTTTTCTCTCCTAATTTATTTGTGAAAACACATGAGTAGCAGCCGGCATCTTCCATTTGTGCATTTTTTATCGTCAGTTGGAACATATCTCCAACGTTTGAGTACTTGATCCTGTCAGAAGTCTTCAACGGCTCTGCATCCTTGAACCACTGAGCTTCTGGTCTTGGCAAAGCTTTTGCATTAATCTCAAAACTGGTGCTCTGGGTTTCGAAAATTTCCCTATCTTGAAGATTGGAATTGATGATTTGTGGAGACGCTAGATGGTTAAAGAGGTAACGTTAAAAATCTCTCTTACCTATTATTTTTCCAGAAGTTCAAAAAATAATTCAAGCCTTATGTGATTATTGCAAAACCGATTTTTTAAATTCTGGCTTTACCTACCATGGTAGAAGAAAGATGAAGCTTCTGAGCCGACTTGACTGTGTGTTTTCATGCCAGCAAAGCTTATTCGACGGGAGAAAAAGTTTCAATCTGGATACTATTTTATCGGGTCGGATTGAAACTTTATCAGCGTTATCATTCTTATATATTCATCATGCGATGATTTATGGTATCAAGCATTCAGGAATCTGACAATAAATTGATTTGTTTTTCTATTATATTTAGAACACAAATGTTATTAATAGGAAGAGAGGATTTAGAAATTACATGGGAGGAACGTGCTTGGATCACACTAAGATTTAAAAATCGTGTCTTAAGAGATATTGTTTTAAATAATATACATACGATTCCTGAAAAAAATTCTCAGGAACCTCATCTCACCTGAATTTTCTCCAGTTTGCTCTTTTTCGCCAGTTTTATCAAGAATCTCGCCAAGAACACTTCTTTGACGTTTAATTCTTTCGAACAATTTCTCCATCTCTTCATCGACTTCTTCGTCATCATTCCTCACGCCCTTTTGTGAATTCTCTCTTGAAAATTCCTTAGAAGTTTTTCTGGATTCGGTAGAACTTAATCTCTCGAGTTTTGAAGATTGTCGAGAAAGTTTGCTGTCTTCAAGAAGAGGAGTCTGAGGCTCAGTTTGTTCAGTGACACTAATTTGTGATGAATTCTCTCGTGATAGTTTATTCTCGACTTTAACAGAACTTTGTCTTGAATATTTGCTTTCTTCGATAACTGGAGTCTGTGGTTCTTGTTTATCAATATCCTCAATTTTCGAAGATTCTTCCTTACTGTATTGTGTCTTCACTTTGACAGTTTTTTCTTTGGAGATGATGCTCCCTTCAATGAGTGGAGTCTGCGGCTCTGGAGTTTCGCTTATCTCTGTTTTGATAGAGTTTTGTTTCGAAAGTGAGCTTTCAATAGAAACACTTCTCTCCTTTGAGTATTTTCCTTTTTCCAAAGTTGGAGTTTGTGGAGTTTGCATATCTTCAATTATCATAGAACCTCGTCGATCTTCCTGCTCAACTTTGAGCGAAGTTCGACGTGAAAGTCTACTTTCCTCAATCACATGTGCCCTGACTTCTTCTCGAATATTTTTCGTTTCTGGAATTTCGGACAAGGACTCATCGATTGATCGTTCTTCGATAATAGTTTCAGAAAAGAGCATTCCTCTCTGAGATCTATGATCATCGCGAGTTCGTTCTTCAGTCAATCTTCCGTTAAGATTGTAGACTTCGTCGCAGGTTCCATTCGTGGAAAATTTGTGATCTTCGATTAGTTCAGCATGGATGTCGTCTGCACTCACGTCTCTGGAGATCGCTTTCATCGTTGATTCATCATCCGAAACAGAAACGATCGAGACTCCTCGATTCACCTGGAGTTTTGCTCGGTTGTCTTCACCTTCGGAATATTCTTCAATGACGACACCATTTTGGGGTTTAGACCCGTCTTCTTGATGAATTGTATAACTGTAGGAAGCAATTTCTTCAACGTGAGGTCCCTCAGAGTGCATCTCTTGACACTCGACTTTGGTTGATGTCATCTTGTGGATTGAATGTTTCTCGTCAGGACCTGTGAAGGGTCTGCCTTGATAACTATTCTGTTCTACGTTTTAGGAAGTGAAGCTTTTGACTGTAAGCGCATTCTTTAAAGGTTAGAGTGGCTACCAATGCGGATAGAGCAAGATTTTGGTCTTTAGATTATCTTGCCTTGAGAATCAAGACCATTATGAAGGCAGTTTAATTTACAGCCAGTGGGGTGCCGTGAAACTCGAGTTTAGATGATTGTTACGCTATAAAGCTAACTGTGAAAGCATAAGTGTACAAGGCGTGTGAGTGTTGTGAATAATAAGTTTCTCTCCCAGAATTTGAAACAATTGTAGCTTTAAGATTCGTATACAACATTCACTCCAAATCCTGGTTTTTAGCAACTGATATCAATTTTTAATCTTTTTCCGAGAAATCAAACGATTTATCATCAAAGGCAAACTAAAATATTGCTAAATGCGCATAACTCAATTAAATATAATAGTAAATCAGTTAAAGAATTTAAAAAGAAAGTAAATTTCAACTTAAATATAAAATGCGATTGCTTGAGTGCTGATTAGCTGTAGATTGTTCTTGATGTGCATGATATTACCTGTTAAAATAGCCTCATGCGTTGTTGTGGAGGCTACGGAGATAGTAATCGTGTCACCTGCACCTCGAATTACCTCCACCTTCTGTTTATCCACCGTGACTCGACCTAGATTTATCATATATGGCTACAACTACCTCTAGTAAGCTAAGCTAGGACCTTAGTAGGGTCTATATTTATCGAAGCAATTTTTTCTCACCATCAACAAGGTCCTGGAATGCTTTTACTATTTACAGTTTGGGTTCTAAGCCCTTCTAATTTTTATCAGTTTAGTTGAATTTGCAGGGGTTGTTGCGAGTCTACGAGTTTGTGCAACGCTTTGCGAATGTTAAAGATTCGAAAAAAGTGTCTTAGTGTTTCAGTTCTTTTTGTTACCAACAATTTAGTTACTAAGAGTTTAGAGACTAACAGATAGCTTTCAGCAAATTTTCGATGGTATTAATTATTTTGTGGGCACCACCTAATCTGTATGTGTAGATGTGTATATTACCTTCGGGCCCTGATTCTTCAGCCTCTTGTTTTTCTGCTGAAACATCTTCTTCCTTAGCTTTTTCTTCTTTCACTTCAACCTCTTCAGCTGTTTCTTTCGCCTTATCAACAACTTCTTCCGTTTTGGCTAAAGAATTATATATTGTCTTTCAACATTTCTTTGAACTAATCATAATTTCGGATATTTTATCCTGTATTCTAAAACTCTAGGGACAATAAGATACAAAACAAAAGGATACTTGATTAAAACTGTGTAAAACAAGGGACAATGTAAGTCACTTACAACGGGGAATATCAAGGACGGATTTATCAATGGTACAAACTGGATTACAATCTTGAAAAATCAAAGGGAGGGTTTTGTTTACCTACTGTGAAGATGAATCTAAGCTCCTTATTTCTGGCAGAAGAAACATTATATTATAAATCTAAAACCTAAATTTTAACTTACTTAAAATGATGACCTTGCTCTTGCAGTTGACCTGTCCCATTTCGTTCTTAGCTCTCACTTCATAGACACCACCATCAGAGCCTTTGACAATTGTCACAGTTAAATCATAACTTTCCCTTCGCTTGGTATCTCTCGAGATTTTTATTCTAGCGTCAGCTGAAGCATCAACTGCTTTTCCATCCTTTAACCAGATGATTTCTGGTTCTGGTGTTCCCGAAACTTCTACTCTGAGAGTGAGTGTATCTCCCTCATTAACTTTCTGATCAACAAGTTTTTTATTAATCTTAGGTCTTGTGTAAACAGTCAGCTTCGCTTCGCACTTGTTCTCTCCATATTGATTTTTAATTTTGCAAGTATATTTTCCAGACAATTCAGGCTTCACTTGCTTGAGCACAAGTTTGTAGACATCGCCATCTTCATGTAACTGGAAATCTTTCTTCTCTTCTGTTATTGTCATGTTCTTATAGAGCCATTGAACTGTTGGCTCCTCGATACTATCGACTTTGACTGTGAACTCTAGATCCACTGCATTTTCTTTCGCTATTGTGTCTTCCAAGCCGACCTTGAATTCTGGTGCACAACGTACCTGGAGAAAATAAAATCAGTAACAAAGAAAGCAATTTTAGAAAGTCAGTGGTCTTGAAAGACTTGCCTTAATGTTGGTGCTGTCAACACTCCTTCCATCCTTATTGGCAACCTCAACTCTATAAGTAGCTGCATCAACGTAACAGGCACCAGTGATCTTCAACATATGTCTTTTCCCATCCTCAACTATCTTCACCCTCTCACTAGAAACAAGCACCTCTTCATCCCTAATCCACGTAACCGTAGGTTTGGGATCAGCTTCAACTTCTATCAAAAGAGTGAGACTATCACCTTCATTAATAATCTGAGGCTCTGTAAGTTTTTTGGTAATTTTCGGTGGATATCTAACTGATACATTCCAGAACTCAGATGTCTGATTGACTTCGTTCTTTGCGGAGACAGAATAAGAACCAGAATCATTCAATACCGCATCTTTAATCACCAAGGTGTACATGTCGTTTTCCTCCTTTCTGAAAGAAATTCTCTCAGACTCTTCAATCTGTTGACCATCTTTGAACCATTTTACATCTGGAGCTGGCGAGGCTTGAATTTGTACAGTCATGTTTAGAGTTTCCTCAACTTGACCCAGAAGGTCATTCATCTTTTTAGTGATCTTAGGTGCTGATTTGACGATCAATTCGATCTGGGTATTGTCTTCCCCAAGTTCGTTTTTGGCTTTGATGACATAGGTACCAGCATCTTCAACCGTGACGTTCTTGATCACGAGGGACATCGATTCTTCGTCTTCCCATAGATATTTTATTCTTCCACCTGCGATTATTTCCTTGCCGTCTTTTGTCCACTTAATGTCTGGTTTGGGGAAGCCTTTCACCTGAGGATAAAGAAGATGTTAAATAATCATTAAGGTATATCAGTAAAAATATTACAATAAATCAATAAAGAATATACAAGAAAATTCACCTGAAGGTCTAACATTGCAGATCCTCCAATGCTGGCTTCAGAGTGTCTAAATTCAGACTGTAAAGTAGGTTTAGCTGGTTCTTTCAGTAATTGTCGAACTGTTCCTTGGACAGTAAGTTCAGCACTGCAGCTAATGTTTCCAGTGCTCGTTTGTGCAACGCAGGTGTACAATCCTGCGTCTTCCGGCTTCACATGTTGGAAGACTAATGCTAGGGTGTCTTCTTCATCCTTAAACAAAACTTTGAATCTCTCTTCTGGATCAAATGGTACACCATCTCTACTCCACTTGAATTTTGGTGTTTCACCAGGCTCAAGAAGACCCTCAGGTAGACCAGCAAAGATCACTTTATCATCTGTTACTGTTACTGTAGCCTCGCAAGTTGTTTCTCCGTGACTGTTTGAAGCTGTACATGAATATTTTCCAGCATCTTTTTTGAGGACATCAGGAATGACCAATTCATAGAAGCCTTTGTCTGCTTTTTCTGTGACAATCTTCATACGCTCGTTTTTCGAGTCGATGAGAATGCCATCCTTGTAGCTGAAAAGAGTTATTAGTTTTATTTTTTTCGCTAATTTGACTGTAATATAGGTCAAAGAGAATGCACAATAATACAGTGATTCTATATAGGATACAAATTTTTATCCTGATTTGATTTCGATTCGCTTTAATTGGTGTTGGGTGAATTATATTGGGATGGTAGTTTAATGAGCTAATATAAGCACTAGAAATAACACTTTCAACGATAGTGTAATCTTTTTGAAACTAGTATCTAATTTAGAATCAAAGAAGTTGCATATTTCAAGTTTAATAATTTTGGCTGGAATCCAGATGTGATTTTATTGCACTTGAGCATTGTGACTAAAATATACTCCGGCTGGTTTGTGTTGACGAATATACTTATAAATAAGTTAGTTCTTTCTGATTCTGAGGTTTTGTTGAGATTTGATTATCTACTATTTTGACTTTGCTGTAATAAAAAACTTGACTTACAATTTCAAATCAGGATTAGGATTTCCAATGACCTTGATCATGAATCTAAGATAGGTGTTCTCCAAAAGTTCAGTGTCCTTGAGACTAACCAAGAAGAATGGTTTATTTCCATCTGCTTTTGCCCTTCTCTCTTCGGGTGTCACTGTAATAAAAATTCGAATATACCAAAAATAATGATAAATAATGATTTATTAATTATTAAAATAATTATTCTTTAGATACTCACAGTCTGTCACAATAAGTTGGGCAGTACAAGATGCCTTGCTCTCGCCATCAACAGCTCGAGCAACATAAATTCCTGAATCAGTTTCCAGAACATTATTAATTTGAAGTTTGAAGCTTGAGTCATCTCGAGAGATTTTCACTCGATCAGCCAATTTGTCTTCGAGGGGTCTGTTATTTTTTAGCCATTGCATTTTTGTTGATGTGAATGCTGATTGGAGAACGCATTCAAAAGTTGCACTTTCTCCAGCTGTTGGAAATTCGTTATTGTAGAATATTTATTTAGAATTTTCGCGTCTACAATAAAAAGCGTATGTAAATGAAAATGATATAGATTTTGTGACGATAGTTTCCAATCTGTTGAAGAATTTGGATAAGAAACTGAAAGACTATTCGTGGATTTAAAAAAAAATGTTTCAAGCTTTGAAATTCTTCCACAAAATGTCTTTTTCTTGAATCAATGCTGGAAAAGAGAATAATGGATTTTTTTTAGAGTTAAGGTTTGAGAAAATATGTGGTCGTAGTCTTCAAGTGGTGAATTCAGAATTTAAATCAAGAAATCTGTCACTTGCATTTCTTGTTCCTTATGTCTTACTTTTCCAGTTGCCCCTAAATTGAAAAATATATCTTGTTGACAAACTTAACTAGTTACGCTATTCGAGCTGAGCAGAATTGCATCAAGAATATCAGAATCATAAATTACATTCTATCGTTAAGCGACATCCTCACAAAATTTGTTTACTTTTCAAAGTTGCATTACTACCTCAGAAATGTGACGATTCTTGGCTCAGATTGTCACAGGTGGGCCGTGAGAATTTGGCATCGTTGACAGTCTGAAACCTATACTCATTTCAAATTTCAGAATCGTTTTTAACATCCTCGGGGCGCCTCTCTTTTTAAATTAAAGAAAAGCAGGTGACAGATTTCTTGTAAACGCTAAACGTGAGTGACAATCTTAAATCGCTATATTGAATAAGCTAAGTATTGAAACTATGAGATATCTATTATACTACCTCATGTGTATCTGTGAATAACAGAAGTGCGATTCATGAATGAATGACGAGTTTAAAAATGTGTTTGTGTGAAAAGTTGATTTTTGAGTGTTCTGTACAATCAGACTCAGCCAATAAGCAATTTTGATCGAGATCACATCTAGAAGCGATGATCACTTTAAAGCCAAGTGTGTAAGCCGCTACGAGAAAATGTCTCTCGCAGAATGAAATGTAGAGAAAAATGTATAAAAGATATGAAAAGACGAGCAAAAGTCACTACGATTCACTTTACCTATCACGTGTATCAAAGCCATTTTTGCTTGAGTCGCTAGAACAGGAAAAATTGGATTCTGTTTTATTTTTTCCGTAATTTGGTTCTTTGATTTTCATGAACAGGAACCTTTGTTTCAGAAGAGATATTTTTTTGAATATTGGGTAAAGGAAGGAACTTACGTTGGGCCTCGCATCCTTCGATGGTCTTTGAAAATACTGGTTTTCCAAATTCGGTTGCTGACAAGGCCACCCTTGCTGTTCTTGACTCAGAGCCGACATTTGAACCGCCAATTACTGTTTG